>CAUYRT010015603.1:0-30470 GCA_963574885.1 Lepilemur ruficaudatus | reverse complement strand
TGTAGCTGCATTGATTGCTTTGGGGGTCTTCTTCAAGAATTCTTTGCCTAGACCGATGTCTGAGAGGGTCTTCCCAACATCTTCTTCTAGGATTCTTAAGGTTTCCTGCCTTAGGTTTAGGTCTGTTAACCATCTTGAGTGTATTTTTGTGAGAGGTGAGAGGTAGGGATCCAGTTTTGATCTACAGAATAAATGCAATCCCCATCAAAGTACCATCTTCATTCTTTACAGAACTAGAAAAAGTAACTCTTCACTTTGTATGGAACCAGAAAAGACCTTGTATAGCAAAAGCAATCTTAAGCAAAAAGAACAAACTGGGAGGCATCAGTCTTCCTGACTTCAAGTTGTACTATAAAGCAATAATAATGAAATCAGTTTGGTACTGGCACAAGAACAGAAGCATTGATCTTTGAAACAGGACTGAGAATCCAGATATGAAACCATCTACATATGGTAACCTAATCTTTGATAAACCAGACAAAAATATACATTGGGGAAAAGAATCTCTTTTCAATAAATGGCATTGGAATATTTTATAGACTTCTGCAATAATAAAATTACTTTTATTATTGAAAAGGACAGTACCATATAACAACTTTAATAAAGATGTTATGGTTTAAAATATATATTCACAAACATCATCATCAATAATACAATGGCCAAGGGCAGCTCATAGTGTAAAGTCTCATAAAATTCCTCCTCTAAAAAATTAAGCTTTCTCATATTTTATAGATACTGATACTAGATGGAGAAAAGAGATGGTTCTCCTAAGAATGAGTGACAAATAGAACAAATTCTAGGCCAATTTGTTGCTATCTCCAGTCTCTAGCAAACATTGTTCTCAAAGAATGACAATGGCAAAGACAATGCATAAACATTTGTGGAAATCTGGAAACTAAATAGTGACATCTGGTTTACTAGTTTCTTAAGGTAAGATGATCAGTGGTCCTTGGAGAAAGACAGTTTTACATACCACCTTTGATTTTGCAGTCTTGAATTGCTCATCTGTAAAGCACTTTTGTTCACTGAAGGATCTGTGAGTCAGAACGAACAAAGACATATTCACATTACAGCAGATATGTGGACACATACTTCAGTCTAAGTGTCAAAGCTCAGCAGATATTTTTATAAAAGGACTATTTCACTTGCCAAAAGTGACACTTGAAAACTAGCTTTACTTAGCATCTCTGAGTCTCACGAAGATTACACAGCAGCCAAAACCCAGTTGAAGACATGAGAAAAAATAAATAAGTACTTTATCACTCAGTGATTTCACATTGATTTTCCTCTGACTGAATAAATGTTAAATAACATAATGTATCAGTTGGGCATATGTGCCAACCATTAATTAACCTACATTTTGTTTAGAAACTTATTCATTAAAATCTGCTCCTATTAATCTATTTAGTAATAATTGTACCAAGATATTTCCTATATATGTAAAAGAAGTGGCAATCACTTGGATATGCCTCAATTTCCCAGTTTTATGAGTTGTCTTTCTTTAGTTTTTAAATACAAATACTTAAGTTCTCATGCTAGCCATGCTGGAAACCTGGTAGCTAATTCCCATTAATAAAACAATTTTAACGACCAGGGATTGTCTGAGCCTATAGTTTTCTAGTCATCTCTTGCTCTGACTTCTTGTTTCTACTGTATTCCAGATGGTGCTTAGATCTCACCTTCTGCAGCTGATCTCTTCTTATGTGGTGCTCATCCAAAGATGTACGTATGTATCACAGCCTGTTTGTAATTCCCCAATCAGTTAGGAAAATGAAACTGTAGAAGGACTAGAGTTTTATTCAATGTCGGAGTATTTTAGAGGGGGCTATATCATAGTACAACACCAGAAATGACTAGAAACCAAATCCTAGGCACCTCTTTTCTTAGAAATTTCTCAGGCTTTCCTTCTATCCTCTGTAGAACTGCTTCTCTACAGACAGCCCCAGACACCTACACGGCTCCTGAAAGCTTGCTTACCTTCCCTTTTAAACAGCCCTGTCAAAGACATGAAGCAGTCAGCTGATTGAACAAGCAAGACCCAAGGAAAAATAAGGAAACAATTTTTTTTCTCTCCTCCCATTGCCAAACCTCACCTATTGCTCGCCCCAACCTTCTCTATATAGGTTTGTTCTTCTCTCTTCCTGGGTGAAAACTAGCAGAGATCCTCTGTTTTGATAACCTTCATATCATAAATGTCTTTAAACCACAAAAAAGTATACTTAGTTCAGAAATGGAAATGTCCTGTGCTTTTAACAGTCAACACTTTGAAACTCATTTTAAATTATTAAAGCTTCTCCCCAGGGCCAGTTGAGGATCTAGTGAGGGCAAAAAGCTTACAGCATCAACTCTCTTTGAGCCCAAACCACACTCCCCTCTTTCTCCTGCTCCACCTCCTCCTTTGTGAACAATTCTGGCCCACTCATGTTGAAAATGAAAGGGACAGAGGAGAAGTGAAGAGCAACAAAGATTGCCCACGATTGAAACCCAGGTAATTTGGCGTTAATTTTATCTAGGAGAGCAGATGTTCTAAATTTGAGTCATTTATTTTCCCTTGTGGTATATTCACAAGTTCTTTGCTCTGACTTCTTGTTTCTGCTGTATTCCAGATGGTGCTTAGATCTCACCTTCTGCAGCTGATCTCTTCTCACGTGGTGCTCATCCAAAGATGTAGGTATGTATCACAGCCTGTTTGTAATTCCCCAATCAGTTAGGAAAATGAAACTGTAGAAGGACTAGAGACTTCTGACCTACTTTGTTCTTTTAATTCAGGCAAAGGATTTGTCTACCTTACTCTTCCCCCACCAGTCCCCAGTTTCCAGTGGTCCATTCTACATAGACTGGTTCATCCTACATCTCTGTCTCAGGGTCTCACCAAGTGCTGCACTGGGAGAGGCTCACGTGCACCAGTGGGAAACACTAACCCATCATGTACTTCAGACAGTCCTGAAAGAGCTGCTACCCCTTGCTGTATCAACAGAGAAGCCAGCCAGCCTCTGACTTTCACCTTTAGGAAAGTTTTTCAAGGAGGATCCTGAAACACTAGTTAAGCTCCTTGAAAAGTGATACTGAAACCTTTCTCACTTAGCTAAAGGTGAAAGGGGAGCTTTTCTCTCTTCCATCATGATGGGTGGGTTAAAAAGAATGCACAGCAACTCTCTCCAGAGAAACTTCCCTCCAAGTTACAACCTTATTCTTCCGACTCGTCTCACATTGTTTAAACGCTGGAAGTGGAGATTCAGTCAACAGTGGCAAGACTTGCTCTGAATCCCTCCTTTGCAGGCCCTACTTAGGGATCTAGCATGCCATTTTGAAATGTAGGTATGGGTGCCACCTAGTCTCAGGCCTCAGCCAAAATTAAGACAAATATTGATCCATTTTATCATCTTGTTACATGAATAAACAAGATCTATTTCTTTTCCTGTGATGATTTTATAGCCATAATTTGAAATAAAACTTTTCTAGCTGCAATACATGGAATACACTAACGATACGGTGTTGTACCATGCACCAATCTTACATTCAAGGTGTAATTGAAATCAACTGGAGCATCATGGTATCTCCACAGGCCTCTGATGTATATATAGAAAAAAAAGTGTACTTAGGTGTGAAGATTTTCTGAGCTACTTTGATTTTGCTGCTCAGTAAAAGAAGAAAGATCTACTAGAGAGAAAAACACTCCATTAGCAAGGTGGCCAACTGGAGTTCCTGGCACTCCTCTCTCCAACAAAAGAGACTTAATCAGTAAATAAACAATTATATTTCAACTGGGGTGACTGAGAAAGTTCTCTGGAGAGCACCAGGGAGCAGCGAAATTCCTGAGGAGTGCTGAAGCCCAGGAGAGCACCACAGAGAGAGGAATGGGGCATCCTGCCTCTGCTGCACCGTCTCCTCCACCGGTATGAACTCAGAGCTGGGAGTATGTTCTTATGGAGAAAAAGGTAAACTGGAGACCCACAGCGGTACCCATTACCACCAGAGATGCCAGCAGCCCTTGCCACAGAAGAGACCCCAAGTCCTCTGAATCCAGTTTGGAGAGTTGTTGGGAGTTCGTGTAGCTGCATTGCCCCAGACTGGGAGCTCACATTGTGCACCCTGCAACCCTGGGGCTGAAGCTGCTACTGCAACTGCCATCTTGAAACTAGACCCACTGCTAGAGTGCCTACTGCCATAGAGGCCAGGAGCACAGCCTCTCTCCATCCTAAAGCATCACCATCATTTTGTCACATTCAGACTGCTGCCTGCAGCCCCACAATCCTGGCTGCCTGGAGCCTAGGCCCAGCAGAATGGCCCAGAACCAGATGTCCAAACCCATGTGGCCCTTCAGCTCAAAGGAAGCAGGTGGACCTGCACAGTGTGGAAGCTGCCAAACAGGGACCCATATATAGGAAAAAGTTTCTTCATACAAACACTACTGCATAAAAATTGGAACAAGCGACTCTTCCTTTAGATGTGAAGATATCAATGTAGGGACACAAGAAACATGAAAAGCAAGGAAACATGACACCCCCAAAGGAAATAATTCTCTACTACTATACTCCAGGAAACAAAGATAGTTATGAAATGTCTGATAGGAACTTAAAATAATCTTAAAGAAACTCAGTGATATACAAGAAAATAGAGACAATTCAATGAAATGAAAAAAAAAATCCATGATACAAATGAAAAACTCAACAAAGAAATATATAAATCATAAAAAAGAACCAAAGAGAAATCTTAGAGCTGAGGAATTTAATAAGTAAAGTAAAAAAGGGAAAAGGCAATTATAAAATTGATATGGAACCACAAAAGACCCTGAATGGCCAAAGCAATCCTGAGCAGAAAGAACAAAGCTGGAGGCATCACACTACCTGACTTCAAAGTATACTACAAAGTTAAGAGTACACAAAACAGCACAGTACTGGCACGAAAACAGACACATAATCCGAACAGAAAATTCATGCATCTACAACCAAGTGATTTTTGAGAAAAATGCCAAGAGCACACATTGGGGAAAAGACAATTTCTTCAATAAATGGTGCTGGGAAAATCAGATGTCCACATGCACAAGAATGAGACTAGACTCCTATCTCTCACTATATATAAAAGTCAACTTAAGATAGATTAAAGGCTTAAATGTAAACTTAAAACTATGTAACTACTAGAAGAAAACCTAGGGTAAACACTTCACCACATTTGGCTAGGCAAGGATTTTTTAAATAAGACCTCAAACACACAGGTAACAAAAACAAAAATAGACAAATGGGACTATATCAAATTGAAAAGCTTCCACGCAGCAAATGAAATGATTAGCATAATAAAGAGGCAGCCTATAGAATAGAAAAAAATATTTGCAAATTTTATATTTGACAAGGGGTTAATATCCAGAATATATAAAGAACTTAAAAAAATTGACAGCGAAAAAAGAAAAAAACAACAAATGACCCAATTTAAAAATGGACAGAAGACCTTAAATAGACATTTCTCAAAACACATTCAAATGGCCAACAAGTATAGGAAAAAAGGCTCAACATTACTAATCACCAGGGAAATGCAAATCAAAACCACAATGAGATACTACTTCACTTTAGTTCAAAAAGCCATTATCGAAAAGACAACAGAAAATAAATATTGGCTAGAATGTAAAGAAAAAGGAACACTTAGACACTGTTGGTGGAATTGTAAATTAGCATAGCCATTATGGAAAACAGTGTGGAGGTTCCTCAAAATATTAAAAATATGATTACCATGTGATCCAGTAATCGCACTGCTGAGTATGTATCCAAAGGAAATAAAATCAGTACGTCAAGAGATATCTGCCTTCTTATGTGTATTATAGCTCTATTTACAATAGCCAAGAAATGGAATCAACCTAAGTGTCCATCGATGGATGAATGTTTAAAGAAAATGTGGCACATATATATACAATGGAATACTATTCAGCCATTACAAAGATAAAAATCCTGTCATTTGTGACATCATGAATAAACCTGGAGGACATAATGCTAAGTGAAATGAGCTAGACACAGAGAGACAAACATCCCATGATCACACTCATCTGTGGAATCTAAAGAAAAAAAAATTGATACCATAGAAGTAAAGAGTAAGACAGTGGTTACCAAAGACTAGGGAGGGGAGGAGGGAAGGGGAGCATAGAGAGAGGATGATCAATGGGTACAAACTTAAAATTATGAGGGGACTTCAAAAAGTTCATGAAAAATAGAATTAAAAGATACAAATAAAAATATAAACTGAAAAATAGAATTAAAAGATACAAATAAAAATATAAGCTGTATTTTTCAACATAAGCTCCATCAAGTTCGAGACACTTTAGTAAAGCAATGACACCAGCCATTTAGTCCATCCCTAAAGAGCTGAGGGTCCTGGGAATTTAACCATGTCAAGGCTATCTTTTTTAATATTATTAACTGAAGAAAAATGGGTGCCCTTTAAAAATGTTTTAAGATTAGGATACAAAAATAAGTCAGAAGGAGCCAAATAGCACTGTAAGTTGGATGCCTGCTGATTTCCCATCAAAACTCTTAAAAAATTACCCTGTTTGATGAGAAGAATGAGCAGGAATATTGTCATGGTAGAGAAGGAATTTCTGGTAAAGCTTTCCTTATTGCTTTCCTGATAAAACTTTGGCCACATTTCTCAAAACACCCTCACAATAAGCAAATGTTATTATTATTTGGCTCTCTGCAACATCAACAAGCAAAATGCCTAGAGCATTCCAAAAAAAACTATTACCTTGACCTTTGCTCTTCACTGTTCTGCTCTTGCTTTGCTTGAACTATTTCCATCTCTTGGGTAGCCATTACTTTGTGCTTTGTCTTAGGATCATATTGGTAAAACCATATTTCATCTCTTGTTATGATTCTTTGAAAAAATACTTCAGGATCTTGATCCCACTTGTTTAAAATTTGCTTTGAAAGGTCTTTCCTTCTCTTCAGCTAATCTGGGCATAATGATTTTGGCACCCATTGAATGGACGTTTGCTTAACTTTGACTTTAAGTTAAAATTGTGTAAGCAAAACCAGTTGAGATGTCTTTGTTGTGTACTATTGTTTCTACTGTGAATCATTGGTCCTCTTCAATTAGTGCACAAACAAGATCAATTTTTTTCCTCGCATATTGATGTGGATGGTCTGTTGCTGTGGGCTTCATCTTCAACATGATCTCATGTTTTATCAAAATGAGTTATTTATCTGTAGTCTGCTGATTTCTTTGGGGCAATGTCCCCACAAACTTTTCATAAAGCATCAATAATTTCACCATTCTTCAACCTAAACTTCACCATAAATTTGATGTTTGTTCTTGCTTCAACTTTAGCAGAATTCATGTTTCTCTGATAAGAGCTCTTTTCAAGCTGGTGTCTTATTATTCTTAGTGCCTCACACTAGATTCTGTTCAGACATGTGGTAAGAAGTTAGTGCAAGTTTAGTTTGGTGCAAAAAAATGTTGAAATCCATGTATGTTTCTTTCCATAATAAGCAGCTTTCATGAACTTTTTGAAGACTGCTCATAGATGGGAGGAGGAAATTCTGGTGTTCTACTGAACAGTAGGGTGACTATGGTTAGCAGTAAGATATTGTATATTACAAAGTAGCTAGAAGAGAGGTTTTTGAATGTTCTCACCACAAAGAAATAATAAATGCATGACGTAATGGATATGCTTAATGCTCTGATTTGATCATTATTCAAAATATACATGTACGAAAACATCAAATTGTACTGCATAAGTATGTGTAATTACAATGTGTCAATTAAAAATTTTTTTTAAAAAACTCCAAATTTGATGGTAAACAAAGGCAGAGTGTATGGAGGGGTTGAAGGTTTTTTCCTCCCCACACTTTGGGAAGATAGTTGTTCAGACAGCTTTAGACATACAAAGCTGGCTATCAGAAATAAAAATGAGATTAAGCATCTATAGATTGGAAATAATAATATTTTCTTTTAACAGTTGTTAGAATTAAATAAACATATGTAAATGACTTAAGAGTGCTCCATAAGTAGTAAGCACTTATTAAATGTTAGGTTATTACTATTACCATTATTAAAATGAATCCCATTATCACTACTATTCACATCTGTATCCCAAGAACTAGGAACAATGTCCAGTACATGATAGTATATAATATTATTGAGTGCTTAAATGACTTTGAAAATAAGTAGTGGTACCCAAAATGTTCAAAGCAAATGTTTTAAGGGATACATTTTCATACAAATATTACTAGACTATGCTTAGTGTAGGTGAGAATTGTGTTTTTCTTGTTTGTTGTATTTTCCATGCCTGACATGTGGTTGTCCATGCACTAAATGCTCAAAATATAAATATTTTTAATAAATAGGAGACATTTTTATACATTTCTGATTTAAAATCAGCATTAGACTTTTGACAGAAAACAGTAAGTTAATACAAGAATCATAAAAGACTTCCTTTAGCTCTTCCTACTATTTTTAAAAATTGCAAAACGGTCAAACTTACTGAAAAATTGAAATGTTTTAAAAATAAAATATTATGTACACAAGTGAAACTCCCTATGAACACCTTCCCCAATTCAATCTCCTCCCTTCTCAGAAAAAATCATTGATCATTGTCCCAAATTTGTTGCTTATTTATATATATACACCCACAGATATAGATAATATATGTATGTATTAATACACAATTCATTTTTTCAAGTATTATATATTTGTATTCATTATATATGCATATTACTTGCAATTTGCTTTTGTAAAATATTACATTTTTGAGCTTTAATCTAAAGGATACATGACTCATTTGTTTTAGCTGCCAAATAATATACAGTTATATGGATTAAAAAATGTTTATCCATTTTACATTAATGCATATTTATTTACAAATTTTGCTTTTATTAACAATGCTGCATCAAACATGTATGAAATGTTCCCTTGAACAAATATGCTACAATTTCTCTTTGGTGTAGTCTGAGAAGTGGAATTGCTGAATCAGCCGTGTTAGTAGATAATTCCAATTGGCCTCAAAACTGGCTGACTCAACACTCTAACAAGCAGTGTATAAAATGTCTCAATTTCTCCAAATCCTCATCAATATATAAAACATTTTTTCCTGTAATAAGTGTGCTTTTATTAGAGTCATTGTGGTTTCATTGTGTTATTATCTGTATCTGTATGCATTTTCCTGTTAATTAGTGAGAATTAAACATGATAATTGGTGATACAATGAGCTGATTCTTTAACAGAAAAATTTAAGGTTTTTACAAGTTTTTAGATCTATTTATACCATATAATTTTGTATTCTCTTTACTGTCTCTTTGATTTAGTTCTCTTTTTCTTCTTTCACATCTTTTGTTGAATTGAGTTTCCCCAATCCTTTCTCTCTTTATTCATCTATTTGGAAGCGCTGCATGGCATGGCTTATGTTTTTCTTTAAATTTTAACATTCATATTAACTTTAATCTTTCTCAAGAAAGTTGAAATTACTGAATAATTTCTATTCTCCTTCTTGGTACAACACAGACTTCTATGTACTTGACCAATCGAATACCCAACAGTCCAATCTTATGCTAATATTTCAGAATTTTATTTTCCCTTTAAAGATAACACACAGTGTTAAAATTACCAATATTTTATAAATCCTCATGTTCAACATTTCTTGTATCTCATGCTTCCCCTTTGATCTTCTTTGTTTTGTATCTCTCTACTTCGATAGCCCTTTTGGTAAGCGCCTATGAATCAGAAACTCTTTGCATGTGCACATCTTCTTTATTTTGTGCTCATTCTTGCGTTAGATAATTAAATGGACATATTGGTTTCCTGTTGCAATGTAACACACAGACACAGACACACACACATCTCAGTGGGAGACAACAATATGCAATCATTTAGCTCATGCATCTGAGGGTCAGGTGACTTAGCTGGGGCAATTCTGCTTCATGTGTTTCTTATGTATCTCATCTTCCTTGTGTGACCAGTGAGAGAGCCTAGGCATGTTTTTCCCATGAAGATAGCCAAAAAACATAAAAGCAAGCAAGGCCCCTTAAAAGCCAGGCTCAGACATGGCATGCTGTCACTTTTAACCCAGAGCAAAAGTTACATAACTTTTACATTGGCCAGAGCGAGTTACATAGCTATACCCAAAGTCAAGGACCAAGGAAATGTACTCCTCCTGTTCACTGAGTCAAACTGCAAAGATGCACTGCCCAGGGCATGGTTACAGGGAAAGATGAAAAATGAGGACAGTAATGAAATCCTCTCTAGGTGGCATCAGTTGTGTTACCTCGGCACATGGCAGCTATAACCCCTTTGTCTTCTGTCATCTATTGCTGATGACACACATACTGTAGTCGAATTAATTATATTTAGAGCAACTCTCTTTTCTTCTTGGTGGTTTTTAAGATTTGCTCTTTATCACTGGTGTTCTGAAGACTGCCTGCAAATTTCTAAATGTGGATTAATTTTATTTATTGGGCTTGGTACTCAGAATATATTTCCAATGTGATGTCTTTTATTTTTTTAAGACAAAAAGATTTTCTTTATTAATGACCCCAGTTGTATTTCTCCAGATACAGGAGTTTTGAACTCAAATACTTAGGAGAAAATGAGTTAAGATCACATTATCCTGTAACTCATTACCAGTAACATATAGCAAAGCGAAACAGCCTGGAAAAGATGGTGGGAAGGATGGGGAGTGAGGGATGGAAGATAAAGAAAAGGTATTAAGTCGATCAAATGGAATTCTTTTCTTTTTTTTAATTCTTGAGAACTGTGAAGTCCTTGCAAGCACAGCTCAGTTCTGCAGATTATTTTCAAAACATGTACAAAATGGAAACAAAATGGAGAATCCCTTAAGAACCTGAACAGAGGCAGGTTCTGATTATCTGAAAAGCTATGATTATCCAGTAGCAAATGTTTTAGCTTTCAGTTGCCAGACGCTTCTATCTATAAGTATGGCTTCAAAAAATAATACTTTTACCATTCCTTTCAGTCTCATTCAGAATTCTAATTGGGTATAAGTTGGTGTTTTCAGTTTATTCTTCATATTTCAACTTCTCTTTCTGTCTCTCTCTAGGACTATGTTCTGCATAAATACCTTAGGACAGTATTCAACTCACTAATTTTCTTTTTACCTATGTCTAATCACAGTTTATACTAGCTATTGACTTTCCTTGCAGAGACAATAATTCTCATTTTGAAGACTCTGTGTTGGTTCTTTTTCATATCTACCAAATACTATATCATGTTTGCCACTTTTTGTTTCTAATTTCTCACTGTTTTTTTTTTTATTTCAGCATATTACGGATACAAATGTTTAGGTTACATATATTGCCTTTGCCCCACCTTGTCAGAGCTTCAAGTGTGTCCATCCCCTAGACAGTGCATACCGCACCTGTTAGGTGTGAATATACCCATACTCTACTCCCTGCTCCCACCTGCCTGCCACCGGATGAATGTTACTACTTTATGTTCACATAAGTAGTAAGTGCACATAAGTAGCACTTAAGTGTTGATCAGTTAATACCACTTGATGGTGAGTTTGTGTGGTGCTTGTTTTTCCATTCTTGTGATACTTCACTTAGTAGAATGGACTCCAGCTCTATTCAGAATAATACAAGAGGTGCTAGATCATCATTGTTTTTTGTGGCTGAGTAGAACTCCATGGTTACATATACCACATTTACTAATCCATTCATGTACTGATGGGCACTTGGGTTGTTTCCACATCTTTGCAATTGTGAATTGTGCTGCTATAAACATTCTAGTGTAGATGTCTTTTTTATAGAATGTCTTTTTTTCCTTTGGGTAAATGCCCAGTAATGGGATTGCTGGATTAAATGGTAGTTCTACTTGTAGCTCTTTGAAGTAACTCCATATTACTGTCCACAGAATTAGACTAATTTGAAGTCTCACCAGCAGTGTATGAGTGTTCCTGTCTCTCTGAATCAATGCCAACATTTATTGTTTTGGGACTTTTTGATAAAGGCCATTGTCACTGGAGGTAAGTGATATCTCATTGTGATTTTGATTTGCATTTCCCTGATGATTAGAGATGTTGACCATTTTTTCATGTTTGTTGGCCATTAGTCTATCATCTTTTGAAAAATTTCTGTTCATGTCCTTTGTCCTCTTTTTGATAGGGTTGTTTTATTTTTTTCTTGCTGATTTTCCTGAGTTCTATATAGATTCTAGTTATCAGCCCTTTATTGGATGTGTAGCATGTGAATATTTTCTTCCATTCTGTAGGTTGTCTGTTTGCTCTTGTGATAGTTTCATTGGCTGTGTAGGAGCTTTTTAATTTGATCAGGTCCCATTTATTTATTTATTTTTTTATCATTGCTGTGATTGCCTTTGAGGTCTTCTTCATAAATTATTTCCCTAGGCCAATGTCTATAAGAGTTTTCAAACCCACAGCCAACATCATACTGAACAGGGAAAAATTAAAGCATTCCTGCTTAGAATTGGAACCAGACAAGGTTGCCCTCTATCACCACTTTTATTCAACATAGTGCTGGAAGTCTTAGCCAGAGCAATCAGACAAGAGAAGAAAATCAAGGACATCCAAATGGAGGCAGAGGAGGGCAAACTATCGCTCTTTGCTGATGATATGATCTTATTCTAGAAAACCCCAAAGATTCTGCCATGAGAGTACGGGACTTGATAAACAAATTCAGCAAAGTCTCAGGTTACAAAATCACTGTACAGAAATCAGTAGCATTCCTATACACCAACAACAGTCAAACTGAGAACCAAATCAAAGTCTTAATACCCTTCACAATAGCAACAAAGAAAATAAAATACCTAGGAAAATATGTAAGTAAGGAAGTAAAAGACCTTTACAGGGAGAACTATGAAACACTGAGGAAGGAAATAGCAGAGGACGTAAACAGGTGGAAAACCATACCATGTTTATGGGTCAGAACAATCAGCACTGTTAAAATGTTTATATATCCCAAAGTGATCTACAGATTCAATGCAATCCCTGTTAAAATACCAGCATCATTTTTCACAGATCTAGAAAAAATAATTCTATGCTTTGTATGGAACCAGAGAAGACCCCACATAGCAAAAGCAATAAGAATAAGTTGGGAGGCATCATTTTACCAGACTTCAAGCTATACTACAAGGCTATAGTAACTAAAACAGCATGGTATTAGCACAAGAACAGAGACATAGACCAATGGAACAGAACTAAGAACCCAAATATAAAACCATCCTCGTATAGCCATCTAATCTTTGACAAATCAGACAAAAACATACACTAGGGAAAAGAATCCTTATTGAATAAATGGTGCTGAGAAAACTGGATAGCCACATGTAGAAGACTGAAACAGGATCTGTACCTATCACCTCTCACAAAAATCAATTCACAATGGATAAGGATAACAGACTTAAACCTAAGGCATGAAACTGTAAGAATTCTAGGAGAAAATGTTGGAAAAACTCTTGCTTTTTTTTTTTTTTAAATAAAACTTGTTTCCTTATTTCTCAGAGAAATTTAGGCATGCTTATGTTAAAGTATTTATCAGACAATTTCATAAATGTTTTATCTTCTCCAGCAGCATTTTTCCAACACTGAAGTACATATGAGTTGCCTGGTGGTTATAGCACAGTGTGGGTTTTGATTTAGTAGGCCTGGGCTGAAGCCCTAGAGGCTATGTTTTTTGGAAGCTCATGGATGCTGCTGATGTTTCTAGTCCAAGAACAATACATTGAGTTGTAAAGTGTCAGAGCTTATGATAAAATTTTTGACATTTTAAATTCTCTTTTAGCATTAGACGCCTTTGTGTATTTGAGATGTTTGTTTTCAGACTCATTTTGAGTAGAAACTATTTCATGAACTTTGACTGTTTTCTTCCTCAAACTCCCTGTACACCCCCCACCTTCCTTTTTAGTGGTTTTATGGTTGACTTCACTCCATTTCTTAGGTTCCTGGTGCAGAATCAAATCTTTTTATGATCCTTACATATACCTGGTCTGTGAAAATACTGAAGATATATCAGATATGTTTAAGAGGCAAAAAAGCAGTATAGAGCTTTGCTCATTCCTGATCATGAGCCTTCATCTGTGGCCTCCTACCTCCTCAGGAAGTAAGTAACAACAGTTTCTTCTTTTCTTCTTCTTTTTTTTGTTCTCACTTTATAAATGCAAAGGTGGAGCTTCTGCCTAAGATCCTGGCTTGAAGCAATGAATTCCATTCCTATTTCCTGTCTTATCACTTCAAATGAAACATTTTTAACTACTTTATTCCCCAGTAGCTGAACTCCTGGGTTCAACAGGCCTGTGGCTTCAATTCCACTAACCAATTTGCACTTCTATTCCATTGTCTCCACAGAAATGTTTGTCTTCTTTTCAAGCACAGATATATATTTTGGTCTTCTCCTTTCAAATTTTAGCTGGTATTATGTATTTGGAGAAGAAAGGGTGGATCAAAGTGTGAACATACAGAGACATCTCAACCAGATATCTTTCCCTGCAATTTTTTTCTAGCTAAAGCATAGAATCTCTATCTTTGAAATGAAATTCAAGCACAAACTTATAATAATTATTGATAACTAGAAGTTGAGTTAATCCTTTTATTAATATATATTATTTTAGCTAATTAATTCTAAAGTTTTATTTTAGAAAAGAGTGTTTTTCAAAGTGAAATTCCAGTACCAAACCTTGTGTGTGAAAATGCTTCAGAGGTTAGTTTTATTAATAAAAAGTGTTATGAGGAAATATCACATATAAAAAGGAAACTTCTCTGATAACTTGGAAATAAGCCAATCAGGTATACTTGGTTGGTAACATTTAGATTTGTATCTACACAATCACAACCGAACATCAACTCACATATTTAGTGACTGCCTGTGTGTGTCTGTAGTGAATCTGGCTAACTTTAGTCTCCAAATCCCTCCTCAGTATAAAATTCATAATGCTGAAATGGACCCTTGTCTGCTACTGCTGCATTCTTACAAAGCTGTTTAATAAACTACTTCAGAAAAAATCATTTAGCTAAAGCTTTCTTTGAAAAATATCAAAAATAAGCTTCCCCAAGTTCTTTTTGTAACAGATTCCTGGGATCTTTTAAGGCTACTGACAGTGGAGTGGAGTGGAATAGTCTCACAGCAGGGGCAAGAGAGCCCAGCTCAGCCCTAATTCTGCCCCTAACAAGAGATGCGATTTTCAGTGGAGTTATTCTGGCTCTGTGTACCTCGGTGACATCTGCAGAAAAACATAAAGACTTTCACTTGCTCTAACAAATTATTGTGAGTCTGAAAGGAGGTACAAGGCACAAATAAGTTTTTAGTAAAGTTAAAGGAGAAATACAGTGATAAGAGGAACAATGAATTCAAATTAGTTATCTACATTGCCTCACTTTCAAGATGATGGCTAACCTATCCCTGTTCAGAAAAGACTAGAAAATCAATAAAGAACTGAATTACTTTGGTGGTCAAGTCTAATCATATATCCATATGGCACATATAAAATACACTTCTTTTAAGATAATGTGGTTTTCCGGGAGGCCTTGGGCTGAACATTTCCTTCCCTTGCTACCTCTTACTGACATTCTTTTTTTTTTTTTAATGTTAATTTTTTTTTTTTTAAACAACATCCTTCTTACTTTTTGGTTAGTGGGTCATAAGCTCACAATGAATTCAGAAGCTAAAACATATTTCAGCAATTAGCACCCTAAAAATTCAAGCTGCTTTTTGGCAATATTCTCAAAAGACGATTTCAGCACCTTTCACCCCCAGCTTGTTTGATAATTCACATTCCCCTGTCCCTGGACTTGGCAGGTTCCGCAGTGCTAGAGGCGCATTCTTGGTTTGGTGAGGAAAGTGTGAGCAACTGGAAGATGCTAAATAGGGACATTAGCTACATCTGAACTAGATATACTGAGTCAGGGGGGTTTTGTTCCTGGCCTGTTCTCTCTATTTTTAAATGTGATTGTACTCAGTGCTATTCTGAACATTTTAGTTAACTCCCTGCCGTCCACCTACCTATCTTATTATTAGCTACCTTCTCCAGAAATATTTTTAAAGAAGTTAAAAAAGAGATGAAACAAAATGTCTTCCAAACTGCTTCTTCCTCTGGCTTCAGAGAAATGAACAGACTCTTACCTGTTTTTATACTTCATTTCTCAGAGGTAGGGACAACTGAAAGCCAAAAAGAGACAAGGAACTTTGGTCCAACAAGGAAAATCCCCTGTATTTTATGTCACTTTACACAGTGAGATACAAGGTGACAAATATCCATTCAGGAGAAATTAACATCTAGTGCTCCTCTAGTTAAAAGAACAATGGCAGTATGCATATTAACTAATAAGCACAATTACAATTAGGTTTTGTTAAAAAGGTAAATAACCATTCCTCCTCCATTCCTTTAACCCGCAGATATTTTCCTCCCAGTCAAGTGTATGTCTTGTTTTCCTCCAAGCTGGGTCTAAACAAAAAGTCCCAAAAGTGACCAAAAACTTAAAGGGGGCCTAAGAGAAACCTACATGACCTTCCATGCCAGAAATTATAATAATTTCATCTATTTGAGCTACTCAAGTTCTTTTTCTTCCTTTTTTCTCTTTGCCTGCTTGTTCTGATAACTGATGTGGCAAAGATTTCTAATTCTAAGACTGTGTGATCCAAAGATGCTAAGAAAATTAGATAGGAATCTTTGGACCATAAATTAATATTTTACACATATTCAATACAGGTTATCTTAGTTAGCATGAGGTGTGCAATTGGTTGGAAAGTGGCAAAAACTTCAAAGTCATAAGGATAAGGCCCTAACTCTGGTTGTTCTTTTTATTCTGGAAAAATGAGTTTCTCAATCGGGAATATGTGACAAAACACACTTCAAGTTTTAAATTCGTAACAGCCATGTGCACTGCTAGATCCCAGCCCTGGGTTATCTGAATCAGAATCCTGGAGAGGGGAGCCCAGTGGTATATATTTCAACGCTTCCGTAGGGGATTCTGATGCACACCCCTGTTGACAAATACGAGACCAGCTGATCAAGTTTCCTTCCTGCTTTGACTTTCTTTGGGTTTATGGCTCTGTCACTGTATTAGGACTCTAGCAAGTTGTGGCAAAGAAGTACTGAAAAAAACAGTATCATGTTTGACATGGTATTGTAGATGTTTGAGGGTAATTTAGCTGATGTACAGAATTCTGAGATGCGTTTATAAAATGTTTTCAGGCAGATAAAACCTGACAAGGAGCAGCTAATTTTATAACTGGAAGATGGTTCCAGTAATAAGAAGATGAAAACACATAACCAAGAAAAATATTTTATTCTATTCTCTAGGTGTCTCAGGTTTGTTTAATCAGAGATTCTTCTTAGGCATGCTCAGGGGCAGTCTTATTTTTCAAGTTTCTTTTTATTTCCTCTCCTCTATTAGTCCAGAGAACAGTCACGGTAACATTAAGTTGCATCACACCTCTATTCTTTTATTATAATTCAACCTCTCTAGCTTTCTGTTTTCCCCAAACACCAAGTTCATTCGAGCTTCAGGATCTAGAACATTCTCCCAAAGGCAAGCCTCTTCTCACCATTCTGATGTCTGCCTGCCTTTCTCCTCCTCAGGGGAAGTCTTTCCTAACTCTCCAGTCAAAACTAACTCTTCCACCTCAGTCAGTTACTCTCTGTCACCCTCAGTCTCTGCTGTATTAGGTCTTCAGAGCACTTACTGAGACCAGAGATAATCTAGTTTATTTATGTATTATTATTTATTTTTATTTATTGTTTTTCATTGTTTGTCTCACAGAACATGCTTGTAACTTCCCTAATGCAGTGACCTTTTCTATTTTTTTTAAATACCTGTCTGGCACAGAGTGGGTGCGTAATAAATATTTGTTAGACTAATAATTGAAACTTTTGCTACTTTCTCCACAGTGCTTTGTCAGACAATAAGCATCCTCAAGAATACGAAATAGATACTCTATGCAGTAATTTTGGCATATTCATGTTTTACCTTCTTAGAGCTTGTGTGGTTGACACACTGCATTAAAAATATAAACTGAAGGCTTTACAGAAATAGGCATAATATAACAGACATCATGGGATAAAATTATATTGTATTATACATGCAGTAGAATGAAATTAAGCATAAAAATAAATATTTATGATACTTGTATAATAGTTGTAGTGCTATTAGTAGTTTATTACTCTTTCAGTGCACCAATTTATAGAGAACTTCTTGCTGTCTCAGAAGCAACAGAAAACAAGATTCTAAGTTTTATTTGTGTTTCTTTCCCTTACAAGTGACTGAGAGCCAAAGAAAATTCACCTGGGCAAAAGAGGGACCAATGAGTTCATGCATTTAAGCCAATAGCAAGCAGACAACATATAGGGATAGCTGGTGTTAGGAACCTTCTACTCCCAGCACGCATTCCTTGACTTTCTTTTTTGCTTCTTTTCCTTCAGCAGCAGGCTTACTTCTTCCAGATGTCAGAGAACATGGCCAATACTCCAAGGCTACATAGTTTCACTGGCAGATAAGAATTGAATCTCCTTGCTTGACTTCTATGTGGAAAACAAACAAAAAAAAAAACCCTGCAAAGGCCTTGATAGCCTAGTATTAGTTAGAGCTCTATCCTTGAGCCAATGAATTCTACCCAAAGGGGTAAGTTTACATGACGGCTCTGTGTCAGGAGCCCACACTTTTGTCTAATTTATCATAGAAGGAAGAGAGGTTATCTCTAGAGGGACTGGCAAAATCTGTAGAAATATACCTATATTCATTCCAACCACATGATTAGAAAGCATGGGATGGTGAAAAGACCATTTTCCAAATGGGTATTGTTGTTCTTGGAAGATGAAACAATAAGTATTTGCTAGACTTTCATATGTTTTCCTTCCATGGAAAGAAATAGTGCCTAAAATTAAGGTGACCGTAAGTCCTAGTTCTGGTTTGTGCCTGTTATTCTGAAGTAATTGTTAATACATCCTCCACATGCTCGAAATTGTCATGATTTGAACAACATAAAATATACGATCATTTAACATAAAAACCACCGTCAATCAGGTTCCAGATATATATCTAATTAGCAAGTATGTATCCAGAAATTTGCCAAGTTACCTATGGGGATTCAAGGAAAGTATCTGTTTTGTCAGGGAATTTATAATCTGATTGGATGCAGATTTCTCATCAGAAAACATGGAGATCATAAGGCAGTATAATGACATGTTCAAAGTGTTAAAAGCCCTGAACTGTCAACCCAGAATTATGCGTACAGTAAAATATCATTTGGAAATGAAGGTGAAATAAAAACATTCTCATTTAAAATGTACATTTAAAATGCGTAAAAGATTTGAGCAGACACTTAAACCAAAGAGAATAAGGAAAAGGCAAATAAACATGTGAATGATGGTCTATGCCATTAGTGTAAATAGGAAAATCAAATTAAAGCCATGAAAAGATATCACTCTGCACCTATTAGAATGACTAATATAAAAAATATTGACAAGATCAAGTGCTGGAGAAGATGTAGAGCAACTGGGATTGTCATTCATTAACTAGTTGGGTGCAAAATGGTAAAGACACTCTGGAAAATAGTTTGGCAGTTTCTTATACAGTTAACCATGTGACTCGGTAATCCTACTCTTAAATACTTACCCTAGAAAGCATGAAAACATGTTCAAACAAAAACCTGTTCATAGATATATTTGGTAGCTTTACTTGTAATAGCAAAAACTGGAAACAACCCAAATGTCTTTCAAAGGATGAATGGTGAACCAAACTGTGATCCATTCATATGACAGAATACTACCTATAAATTAAAAGTAAGAAATTATTGATATCTGTAACAACTTCGATTAATCTCAAAGGTATCATTCTTAGTGAAAGTATCAGTGTCAAATGACTACATGACTACTATTTGATTCCATTTATATGACATTCTTGAAACAACCAAAGAATAATGATGAAGAGTGTATCGGTAGTTGCTGCAGGTTAGGAGGAGGGGAGGGTGTGATCCAAAGGAAGTATAAGAGAGTTTTCTGGGATAATAAAATTGTTCTGTATCCTGATTGCAGTGGTTACAACAAATATATGCATTTGTTAAAACTCATAGAGCTATACACCAAAAAAGTCAACTTTATTTCACCTGTGCGCCCATGAGTACGTCTAAATTACAAAACAATACCAAACGCTAATGAGGATTTGGAGTCACTGAAACTCTCTCATTCAGTGATGTTGGGAGTGCAAAATGGTATAGCCACTTTGGTAAACGGTTTCGCAGTTTCTCACAAAGCTAAACATAATCTTTCCATACAATTCAGTAATTGTGCTCTTAGATACCCAAATGATTTGAAAACATGCCCACACAAAATCCTGCACGTGAATGTTTAGAAAAGCTTTATTCATCATTTCCAAAAATTGGAAGCAACCAAGAAGTCCTTCATTAGGTGAATGCATTAACAAACTGTGATACATCATATAATGGAATATTATTCAGTGATAAGAGAAAAGAGCTACCATGGCAGAAAAAGATATGGGGGAAACTTAAATGCATATTGCTAAGTAAAAGAAGCCAGTCTTAAGAGATTACATATTGTACGTTCTAACCATAGGAAATTCTGGAAAACTATAGAGACAGTGAAGGATCACTGGCAGGTAGGCACTGGGAATAGAGGGGAGAGATAAATAAGTGGAGCAAAGGCATTTTAGGGACTGTGAAACTATTGTATATGATTTCGTAATGGTGGTGACATGATGTTATATACTTGGTAAAACCTATAGAACAACAGAGAGAGTGAATCCTAATGTACAGTATGAAATTAGGTTAATAACAGTGTATCAATATCGGCTCATCCACTGTAACAAATGTACCACACTAATGAAAGATACTAATAATAGGGAAACTGTGTGTGTGTGTGTGTGTGTGTATGTGTCTGCTGGGGCTTGGGGGAAACAAAGGGTAGTGTCTGGAAATTCTCTGGTTTTTTTTACTCAATTTTTTGATAAATCTAAAACTGCTTTAAAAAAATAAAGTCTATGAATGAAATAAGTGAATTTTACTACATATTAACTTCAAAAATAAAAATTAAAAAGAAAACACATAGAAATGATAGCAATTCAATTATCCACAGTTAGTGGCAAGACAGATACAAATTTTTGCAAAAGACATCTTGTCATGTTTTACATTCCAATTTCAATTAGTTAATTAATTCCTCTGTCAACCCATTTTTATGACTGATTGAAAGTAAGAATTTGATTTTTGTTTTCTATGCAAGAAAGGAAATATCATGCAATCCTTGTTAATTTTCGAGTAGACTGAAGCAGTAGCTTTTCCTGTTGTTACTAACAGACTGAGCCATTTAATTGTGATTCCTTTTTAGGAACTCTCTTTTTTAAAGCTGCAAACTACTTTTAAATTTCACCTGCTTCTTGAGAGTTATTGAGATAGCTTGAAATATGTTCAACTACACTTATTATCCTCCACATTTTTATTGGAGCTATTTCATTGGTATGACAACAACATGTCTGCATTAATATATAATAAGCATCTTTTAAAGCAGTGGTCAGTCCTTTTGTGATTTGGCATAGCTACACTATTATGATAAATTACCTTAAACAAGTTCAACCTGATAACTATGAAAAAGGTTACGTTGTTCTTCAATTATCCTTTTAATCAATCTCCCAGGATAATCATTCTGCCTAAAAATATGTTTCTCAATACTAATTTCATTATCTAGGTGATTCTCATCACTAATCATTAGAGTGCAATTCTCCATATTCTTAACAACTCTTACTTTAACTTAAATGGGTGATTAGACTCAATATGCAGGATATTACCTGCACGGTGGTCTTGATAATACATTCTTCATTGTAACTATCTTCGATTCATCCTACTAATAGATGTTAAAAAAGAAAAAAAGCTCTTATTAAACCCTTCCACAGTAAATCATATATCTAAATGAAGATTACTTGCCACACGCAAAAAAAGAAATAATAAAGGACTTTCATTCCTTTATATCAAGAAAATCTTCTTGTAAAACTTTGCTACACTGAATATCACTGAGCATTTCAAAGTAATAGAAGAAACAGTTTTTCAATATATTGGCAAAGCATTTAGGGATTAAATGTTATAGATGTGGATTGTGTTTTGTTTTTTTTTTTTTTTTAAAGACATACCTTTAATTATGGAGAGTAGAAAATCACTATAGCTTTCCTGGATTTTTCTAGTATTCCTCACCATACATCCAAAGTAGGCCTCAATGAAGCAGTCCTGATTTTGCTGTGTCATAACACACACCATCCAGTGACCACTGAAGGAACTTCAGTGTAAGTATTTGTGAGGTGCCATTAAAGCACACAAGCTCTAAATACATCTCTTCAATAACCTTCACCCTTTTCATTACAATATAGGAAAGAATTTTATAATGTCTCTCAGTTATATAATGTTTTCCTCTCTTAAATAATGCTTCTCTGACACTCGTCACAATCTCTAAGCTGTGCTTGTAACTGTCAATAGGCTTTGTTTGGGTTTTAGGAAGATGTCATCAGACAGGCTTACTAAGATGCAGATCTTAGTTTGTGTTAGCAACTCTAGACACAGTTCTCAAGGTAAAACGAAACAGAAGTTGAATCTTGACAGTTTCATATGTTTTTGTTGATTGTAGCGAATAATTTGACTATTATTGTTGTTATTTGTACTTTAGGTTATAAAAATTACAAGAATACTTTTTTATCAATAGAAAAGCATTTTGAAAATTAATCTTGTTTGTTTTCACTTTTTAAAACATTTTTAACATACATACAGTAAAATTGACTCTTTGTGGTATCCAGTTCTATGGTTTTTGACAAATGCATAGACAAAGTGTTGTGCCCCCACCACCAAAACCATGCTGCAGACCAGTTGGATCATCCCCCCAGCTCCCTTTTGCTGCTTTCCTGCAGCCAATCCCGCCTTCTGCCTATAGTTCCTGCAAAATTACCTTTTAAAAAGTTTGAAATAATAAGAGCTGAAGGAACCCAACACCAGATGAATTATTTCATGAAGTGAATGTTTCCAGTCACTCCAGGTTTTCTTAGTCAGAAAAATTAAGGATGTATTTCTTAAGCTATTATAAAATCAACATAGTACGAAGAGAATAGAAAGAGGACACACTCCCACTCATTTGAATATTAGATTTGATTCTCAAGAAACTTCCCCATATCCTCCCTTACCCGAGGAGTGCAAGCATATGCTATTTACTTTAAAACAAGGTCCTGCCCCTTCCCTTGCCAATGGTTGTAACGGTTTGCAAAGAAAAGAGAAAAATATATCCCGCCATTCTTTGCCACAATGACTTACACTACTTTAAGCAGCAGACTTCCTAAACCAAGACTTATCACTTCAGGGTTATTTCCATGTGACCTGTGGAGAATACTCATGAATAGGAGGAGAAAGCATGTGGCTTTCTCTGCTGTAGGGCTGAACTCTTCGGTGCGAGACTAGAAGGCAGTCCTGAGTGTCGTGAAGTAATCATTAAGTTACACGCTTGTCATTTCTTGTACATTCACTCAGAACTAATGCACATCACTTTTTCCAATTATAATCATTCCACCATTTAACAAGCACAAAAGGCCTTAGATTCCAATTTGCCACTGATGCCTCGCTCTCACTTGCTTATTTCTTGGCATTTTCGTCTTGCTGGGTTGTTCAGGGCTCCAATAATACAGAGCATTCGCCTTTCCTAAAACAAACTTGCAAACAGAGTGGACAAGAACAGCTGGTCTCACGTTAGAGGGCAGGCCATTTTCACTGTCATGGTAATTTTTCTGTTCTTGAATGCTTTTCCACTGTTGTAAATACATGGGTTTTTTGCTTTGCTTATTGCCAAAGCTAAGCATAAATCACATAGTGACATGCTGTATGTGTTTCTGTGCAGACTTCTCTGCTGGTCACATCAAACCCTCTCTGGTATATGTCTCCATTCATTTAATCTCTCGAATTTGTTTCTGTTTTCACAAGCACACATATACACAAACAAGCAATCACCAGGTTAGAGAAACATCATCGTCTTCATACTTTGTTAGATTCTTCTTCCTTCAGTGAGTATTAAAATGCCAGAATGAACTGTGAAACATGCTAGCTTTGGATACGCAGCCTTAGACATGAGCTACATATAAGAGGAAATTGGTATTTTCATTTGCTGCACACGCTTTAATGATATTAAGCAATCTAATACGGTGCATACGCCGGATTTCAGTAATGCTTCTCTTGAGAATTTCAAACGGTAATGGCAATTTAAAATGACAGCCTTACATTTATATAGCTCCTTTCATCTCAGAGGTCTTTACACTTTATAAAGTTATATGGAGCAATCATTTCACTTACCCACCACAGAAATTCTGCCACCTCTAGGGCAAGTCTGAGCTTACTTTCAAAATTGACTCAACATTACAGATAATTATGACAAGAGGCAAAAAGCAATAGTCGGTGAAAACCAAATAGGGGAAAACAAGAAGATAAAGTAATTTCCAAGAGAAATTTTAGCCAAAAGGTAAGAACCAAGCAAACAAACAAAAATTCCCTGAGGTTATTTAATAACCACTAGTGCACAGGACTGTGAACTCCCATGCCAGCCACTAGAGAGCATTTCAGGGATACAAATTTAAGGCTAATTCTCAGAAAGTTGAATTTAGATTAGTGAAAGTAAAAATTCAAAAAAAGTGAGAGTTCTTATGCAATCCAGGTAAAAACGTCTCATAATATTAAGATTCTATTAATACATAAAGATGTCATGTTTTTCTTCTTGCTTAAAATACCATCAATTTCCCTCTACTTCTACATACTTCCAACAATAGACAAAGAGGTTTACACACACACACACACACACACACTCTCTCTCTCTCTCTCTTTGGCACCCAAAACTTTAGAAAATTATTTACTGGACATATTACTTTAAAGGCATTTGTAAAAGGCTCTCAGGGTATCTGTGAACACTTTTTTTTTTTTTTGACCCATTACAATTGTATTTAAGACTTATGAAGGGAAAACTCTAACAAGTTTCATTTCGATATAGATACTTGGGCATACACTCGACATATTCTGAGTCATTTAAGGCTATGTCCAGCGGAGGACAAACCAGACTCCAACTCTATGCTAATGGCATGAGTCATCAAGCAAGAAGCCATCATAAACAGTACTAAAATAACCCAAATGCTCATGCCTCCCCCCTCTTGACTATTGCTGATCGGCTACATTCCAAAAACCTTTAAGCCAGCCCAATCCCAGCACTTCTATGTTATCTAGAACTATCCTGGTTATCAGGATCAGGTCTTTTCCAAAATGAGACTCTCTCAGAGCCCTGAGCACAGTTGAGACACGATGTTCTCTTCTTTATCCTCCATAGCCTTTCTTTTCCCTCCTAACAGCTGACCTATTGTACATTAGGCATTATTGAAATACTGAGGGTGGTATGGGTAAAAATGGATTCATTTGTGGCTTTTAATTTCTAGATAAATCTTAGGCATTCTCAAGGATGTATTGGGATTCGAAACAAACATAAATGTAGAGATAACAGCTGGGTAAAGAGTTGCCTTTTAATAAGTTTGTTATACAAGGGTATTTGTTATTTAAACATAATTGTATTACTTTAAGAAATTACAAAAGGGACGTATTTGTTGAGGAAAATCTATTAATAGAAAAGACAAGCAAATAACAGAAGAAAACATAACCCCACTCCTATAAACAACCACCGTTAATACCTTAGTTAAGAAATTCTTTGCTCTGCTCTTTTCTTGGGTTCATATGTATCTTCCCAACTTAAAAAAATGTATATGATAATACCTAGTGATGTTCTAGTAAATGTTTGACATCAAATGCCTCAGAAAAAAATTAAATAAAAGAATGTCCTGATTTGTAGCATTTGCCAATTTCCGTGGTGTAAGCACTCTCATCATGGCTGATTTCAAACTGCCTATGTAAAGTCACTGAGGAAGGCGATGAGAAGGGTACAGAAAAGTAAACAGCACATCACAGAGCCTTGAGCAGAAAGGCAGTGATGCATGTTAGGACTAGACTGTTACAGAAAACAAGGAAGGAGAGATTTCCAAAGAGACATAGCAGAAGGTATCAAATGATATCAATTCTGATATCAAAGGTATCAGAATTGGCATGTGGTTTGAGCAGTTTAAATTGGTGGGTACTATTAATAGTAAAATGATAAGAAATTGACTTAAGGTTTTCAGAACTGAAAGAAGTTAGGCATGGGGTGACAATTACCTTTTCTTTTTTTAAATTTTTTATTTTTTGAGACAGAGTCTCACTCTGTCACCTAGGCTAGAGTACCATGGTGTCAGCCTAGCTCACAGCAACCTCAAACTCCAGGGCTCAAGCAATCCTCATGCTTCACCTCCCTAGTAGCTGGGACTACAGGCATGGGCCACCATGCCTGGATAAATTTTTGTTTCTATTCTTAGTTGCCCAGCTAATTTTTTTCTATTTTTAGTAGAGGTGGGGTCTCGCTCTTGCTCAGGCTAGTCTTGAACTCCTGAACTCAAAGCAATCCACCTGCCTTGGCCTCCCAGAGTGCTAGGATTACAGGCATGAGCCACCGTACCCAGCCGACAATTACCTTTTGAAGAAATGGGATAAAAGTTAGATAAGAGGAAGATGAGATATTTTTAAATATTTAGAAAGAGTCATTGTAAATCTGTTTTATTAACAATTTAATGCTTCATTGAATGAGACATTATTAGCCAAAGGGATAGACTCAAGCTAGAGGTATAATTTTTCAATGATATTTGACATCTTTGTCTATGATAAATTATCTTTGATATGATTTCTAGAAAATCCTTAGAAAACAAATGCACACTCCCTTATTGAATATATTTTTACTTCTGTTTCCTTCCAGACTTCACTAAAGTGCCAGGAAAGTTGTTTGCTTGTTTGTTTGGTTGATTGGTCAATTAAAAAAAAAAAAAAAACTTAAGGCAAAAATCTATGAGAATAAAGAATGACAGAGAAGACTGCAGAATATTCTTTTGTCTGTAGTAGAAGTCAAAACAATTTGGAAAATAGAACATGGTGAATGAGCCATGATTGACCTGGCAGTTTGGAAAAAACTGAAAATTATAACTGTTTGCAGAGCAAGTAGCTAAAAATCAAGCAAATTTGCAATGCTGAATCCTGGATAGGACTAAGAATTAACATGTCAGGGACCTCAGAAGACTAGAATTAAAGTGAAATAGAAATATTTTGTGAAGTCTGCATAAGAAACAGTTACATTCCCAGTTCTCTTCTACCCATTCAGCCAGGTGAGCATTCCTCCCAGATCATCCTGAAACTAGATTGGCATGATTAAGCACAACGGAAATCAAGAAGGCTTGCCAAGACAGAGGCACTAAGTGACAGTGTACTTATTGAATGTCAAGACCACCAACACCCTTACTCTGTCAGGCTCTGAAAACATCTGGCAATTTTGAACATACTCCAAATCTCCACCCACCTCACCCAAAGTCAGAGATTGGGAAATTTGCAATCCAAAATGAAAGACCCACTGCTTTTTACATTGCTGAAAGAGAAATGGTGCAAGCCTCAGACTTCTGTTTCTTCAAATATTAAATGAGATAGCACCACATGTTGTATTCCACTCTGGTGAAGCCGGACTTACGTGTTTTATTCCACCTTTCAAGTTTTTATTGACTTATTAAAAGAAAAATAAATAGGCAGTTGTCCATGGCCCTGAAGGCCAAGGCTGTCTGTTAAACTAGGATTTTACAGTACTTAGCACAGTTTTGTATTGAGTTTTTAGTTAATAAAAGTATTAGGATGAGCGTGAGAAAAACTATTCTCTTTTCTAATATTCTTTGCTTATAGAGTTTTTGCCTATTTTCATAGACAACAAGATTGTAGCATATGTCTCAATAATTCTAATTGTGTACATTTGAAGTGTATAATATTATTTAACGCAGGTTTTCAAGTCAGAATACCTGAATTTGAAGCCTTGCTTCATAACTCACCAGTTGTAGGACCTTAGACAAGTCACTTAGCCTGTTTTACTTTAGTTTTCTCACTTATGAAATGAGAAAAATAATATATAATTCTCAGGGTTGTTTTAAGAATTAAATAAGATGCATAAAAATCCCTTAGCATGGTATTTGAAACATAACTTATTATTTCTTCATCAAATTGAGAAATTCTAAATGCCATGGAATTGCTTTATTTCTAGATATTTATAGAGCTTTATCTAATATGATTATTCTTAAAATCCTTTTGAACAGTCAAAATAAAACAATAAAAAAATTTTTTTTCTTTTACCCTCTGAGGTCTAAATCTTTCGTTGCATCCATATAAGTGGACATTTTCTTAACTCTGGTGAAGTTGTATTGCTTTGTAAGCATAAAACAAAATTAGTTTTAGGTGGCATTGAATGATTCCAAGTCTAATCGTGTGACAAACACTAGCCCGTGTCTACCTGTGCAGCATAATCTGTTTATGCTGCATTGCGATATCAATTTAGAAATGCCACTTTCCTTGAGCAGCAAGTAATTATCTGGAAGAAACATATTTTATCACTAGCCATGGCTGGTATCAGGCAGCAAATCTTCAGTCTGTGGCGCATGATCCCGTGTTTCCTTACAAATTGTGCTGCTGAGCAGTACTGTACCTTAACACTTTTAAATAAGATCTTGACACCTGTGTCATCGTGCGGGCTCCAATCTGGACGACAGGATTTTTTTCACCCCTTAATTTAAACGCACTATTTTTCATCAAATGACAAGCATACATTATGGCTCTCCATTCTAACCAAGGCTCTAAAGGCTATTTCAATTTGACTAGAGTGGTTTTCTGCCAAATGGCTACTCTAAGTTACACTGTGCACGTTACCCACCAGAAAAGCACAGAGTTGATGAGAGTGCACTGTCGACTACCTCGCGCATCGATACGGGGGTTATTTGACTTGAAATTGGATTCTAGCCTGCCTTGATCTGCTGTATAAATGGAGAAGCATGTGCTGCAGAAATTCTAACAAAGTTTATGAAGAATGTGATGTACTTTCCCCCTAGAGTTTGTCTTCTACTTTGTTTGATTTCAGCACAAGTTCTCATCTCAGTGATAAATATTCAAGGCTAAAAGTAGAAAGGATTTAAAAAAAAATGGAAAGAAAATTTAGAAAAAAATTATTCTATGCATGAATTTCTTCTGTGATATGAGTTGGGTGTAAGTTGCAGACTTTCGTAGCGGAGCGGCTTTGTGACCCTTCTTTAAACATTTAAGACTTAGTTCAGAAGTTCACTGCATATGATGAGACATGATTCTTAAGTACAGAGCCTTCAAAAAAAAATCTTCTAAATATATAATACTCTCAGAGAGACATGTCAGTCATTGTCAAGATGAAAGTCATTTAAATGCTAAGTTCCTGGTAAACTGTGTCTATATTGTAGGGCTCTATTCACAAAGCAATACCTTGGCAGTGTATGTAGTGGAGCAGACAAAAATATGTCATTTTATTACAGGACATACTGAATTTTGAACATTGTGATGTGAGGTTGGGAGGGAAGGAGTTTGCTATGCAAGTTACATGCTTATCACCAGTATGTGGATGGCCCTAAGGGCAACATTGAGAACTTCAGAAAAAAACATATTAAATGGGCATGAGGGAAACATCCTTTTGACCCACATAAAAGGGCCTTTGTGTAGATCTCATGAGCACAAGGTTTCATTTTTATGTGGATAAAGATGTGCAGTTTCTTTAGAATCAAAAGTAGATTGGCAACACTTTCAGTAAATGGCAAAATAATTACGAGTGTATTTGGTATTCAGTGTAAAACATTCATCACTTTGAACGGTTTTGGCATCAAGGCAGCTGCAATGGGCAATCCCACAAGAATCTCTTTGTAATTTAGCATTAATTGATGTTCTCTTATTGTAATGGCAGTTGATAAGTTAAAAGACACTCAATTGAAAAGGGGAAACAAAATGCCCTGCCCAGTCCTTTACAGCTTCTGCCAATGCCTGGATAAAAATTAGCTGTAAAATAAAGTGGACTGAAGCAGTGTCCAGTTTTCTGAGACTAAGAGTCGGGCCTGGTTACGTATGTTTGTGTTTATATGCTTATGAGAGCATATACCTGCTGAGGGTTAAAAATCTAGCATCTAGCTTAGAAAAATTTTCTGTTTCTAAAATTTTTAAAATAACTTTTTTTTAACTGCATGCGGGATAGATTGATTAGAAATGGCCCCAATTCTCCATCCCTTTCTATGTCTACACCCTGTGTAAAATATGATTTTGCAACTCCTCTCTCAAAAGGTTAATTCTGTTTCCCTACCTCTTGAATCTGGGCTAGCCTTAGGATTGACTTTGGCCAGTAAAATGTGATGGAAGTTTGGGCACTGTGGCTCACTCCTGTAATCCTAGCATTTTGGGAGGCTGAGGTAAGGGGGCTGAGGTAAGCAGAGGCCTTCTGCTTGAGGGCAGAAGTTTGAGACCAGCCTAAGAGTGAGACTCCCCCGTCTCTATAAAAAAAGAAAGAAAGAAAAGAAAAGGAAAGAAAGAAGAAAGGAAGAAAGAAAGAAAGAAAGAGAGAGAGAGAGA
>CAUYRT010015601.1:0-11066 GCA_963574885.1 Lepilemur ruficaudatus | reverse complement strand
CCTGAGCAAGAGCAAGACCCCCGTCTCTACTAAAAATAGAAAGAAATTAACTGACCAACTAAAATGTATAGAAAAAATTAGCCGGGCATGGTGGCGCATGCCTGTAGTCCCAGCTACTCGGGAGGCTGAGGCAGGAGGATCAATTGAGACCAGGGCTTCAAAACCAGCCTGAGGCCGGGCACGGTGGCTCACGCCTGTAATCCTAGCACTCTGGGAGGCCGAGGCGGGCGGATTGCTCAAGGTCAGGAGTCCGAAACCAGCCTGAGCAAGAGCGAGTCCCCGTCTCTACTATAAATAGAAAGAAATTAATTGGCCAACTAAAAATGTATAGAAAAAAATTAGCCAGGCATGGTGGCACATGCCTGTAGTCCCAGCCACTTGGGAGGCTGAGGCAGAAGGATTGCTTGAGCCCAGGAGTTTGAGGTTGCTGTGAGCTAGGCTGACGCCACGGCACTCATTGTAGCCCGGGCAACACAGTGAGACTCTTGTCTCTGAAAAAAAAAAAAAAAAAAAATGTCAGAATCTAACAGAAAATAAGAACTAAATTTGCTGTCAATAGGTATCAAATATAATAAAAAGAAAAAACCTATAAAATTCTCGTTTGTGTCATAGTCAGACACAGTAAAATAGCTTAGTAATACACCAGAAATAATCAAACTTTACTTATTCTGAACTTAGGCTGTTTACTTAATTAAATACAACTATTAGTGATCCCAGCAGGTAAATTAACTTCATTCTTCTTTTCTGGAAAGATACACGTTTAATACTGATATAGTGGAGTATACCTCGTGCAGTGTTGATCAGAATAGCATTTTTGTTTTGTTTTTGTTCTCCCTTCCCACAAATAAAAGCTTTAGAATGCCTTGCTCAATGTTTGGCAGGTGTTTTTAAGGGGCAGGGGAAAATGAGCATGCTTACTAATGATAGTTTAAATCACTGATATAGCTATTTTCAGATTTTGATAGCTTATTGTTTTTTAATTGTCCAATTTAGCAACTGACGTTACTCTTTGGTTTTCCTCCCTTATTCCTCTTCATCTCATGTACACATGTACAATTTCTATAATGTGTTTCAAGTAACATAGGGGAATTTATTTATTCCACTGCTTTACAGCCATTCAAATAGGACATATTAGTCATGTCTTGAATGAGTAAAATTCTACTCATGAATATTTTATTTCTTGGAACAGTGGCAGATATTTTCAAAAATGAATTGGCTCTCTTAATTTTTCAAAAAATGTTTTTGATATTGGTGTAATGAGCTCATTTAGAGGCTTGAGTTACATAAGTTCCAAAGAATTTAATGTATTCCAATGGACCTTGATATGTCTTTGTACCTAATCAACAATTGAAGAAAGAGAGCATATCCAACCACCTGCAAATATATACCAAGTATCTATAATGTCCAATGAATTGAAGTGTAGAGAAGATTAAAAAATTATGGAAGAGGAATTTTTACAGGAAAAGTAAAATCCAGTAATGTTTATGTAATAACTCAAGATTTACATGACATGTCATTGAATATGTAACTGTAGAATAAAGGCAAATTTTTCTACATAGTTAACTTATTATGGCTCAAGATATCAAGTTATTAACAAAATAATCCTAATGATACACTAACCCAAAAATGTCCATGAAATACTTTTCACATACCAAGGAATTCCAGTCACTCCATGTACATGAAAGACTCCACAGCAAATGTAAACACAAAGTTTGACCATTTTAGAAGCCTAGCATCCCTGACTATTAGCATTTTCTGCTTAAGGGACTTTAAAGTCCCAAAAGACCATGAGGAGTAGAAAGGGGAGTTCAGAGCATACTGGGTATTGAGGAAAATGGAATGGCATATGTGAAATTTGAGAAGTGTTTTGGGGTATAGATAGGATTTAGATAGATCAGAAAAAAATAACAAGGGCAACTCAAGAAGATGAAACTATGTGAATGAAGGCTTAGAGGAAAGAATAATTATGATGCCAGCAGAACAAAGAAAAAACCCTGTGACTAACAGAATATATATTGGCAAGTAATAGAGAAGCCTGTATTAGTTAAATGGGGCCAGATTATGATTCTCTATGAACCAATCATTCCTTTGAGGCCTTCCCTGAAACACTATATTTTCCCAATTCATTCTTCTTTGTGGATTGAGAAATGTGAAGAAAGAAGATATACAGAAGATAGTTCGCAGGAAGAGGTCTATTTTGAATAGGGTGGTCTAAAAATGTCTGAGAAACATGACTTAGAGCTGTCAAGAGCTGAAGTATAAAGAAAACTCAAGGAATGATGGAGGAAGAGTATACCAAGCAGAGAGAAACAACGAATTAAAGACCCTGAGATAGAAATGAAACAGAAACAGTATTGTTGTTTAACTACGGGAGGATAAAAAATTGGGACATTTTCTCTGTAGGTGGAAGTTAAGAATAGAAACATGGAAAATAACTTTTCAAATGTCAATTAAAGACTATTGCAAGGGTCCAGGCAACAGATAAATTTACTTTAAATAGTAAATATATCCTCCTCTCAGTTGTGACTATGAGTCTTAAGCATGCATACCAAAGGTCACAGTCTCCCTGTACTTCCTCTTCTTTCCAAACTCCCAACGTCTTGATTCCAAATCTCATCATATTTGTTGTATTACTGAAATACAGTTATATTTCTAAAACACAACCCTAACTATGTCATTCCAAAAAGACAAACTCAAGTGGCTTCCCATGGCCTACAAAGTCCAAACCCATAGCCTAGTCATAATGACCTTCATAAAGCTTAAGCAGCCTTCCATTTGGTTCCATTTCACCCACTTATATCTTAAACAACACTACTAAGTTAACTGCCATTTCTTGAGTACCACCTTCATGTTGAAGAGAACTTTCCCATTGATCTACTGACCCCCTAGACAAGATTACGGCCAGGTAGCCCAATATCTAAATCTCCATGGAGAGGCTTTCTAAATACCTGAAACAGAAGAAAAGAAGATGAAACTTATCCCCTCAACCCACAACCACTACACAAAAGGAGAAGGCATGGGATAGTCACTCCTTTCACTGACACAAGAGCCCTTAACAGTGTGGATTAGGGCAAACTTAAGACCTCAGGAATTTGTCCGCCACTGTAACTGCTCTGACTCCACAGAATGGAATGGTGAAGGTAGGTGGCTATTGGCTCAGATAGCAAAATTACAAATGTTTACATTAAAAAAAAAATCACACATTTCACCTTTACCCATAATTACTATTATAGAAGCCTGATCTTCTCCACTCAAAGTGTAGCTCAGTGCTATTTCCTCTGTTCTAGCACCTAAAATATAATACCCATATTATTATACTGACTACACTGTAATAATTACATTTATACTTCTAACTCTTCCTGTGAGCTTCTCACATCATTTTCTACCTCCTGAATCTAACATAATGTGGTGATCACATAGTAAGCATTCAGTAGTTTTTGAATTGACTAATTTCTTCAAGACACCATAGCTCTTTTATGAGACAGTTTTAGGTATCTTAAATCAAAGATGAGTCACAGACAGAAACAGAAGGCCTTTATTAGGCCCCAGTATATCACATATATTTCTATACTACTTTAGAGGGTTATGCATTTCCACTATCTTATAATGTCTCTACTTTAATTTAATATTGGATGTAAAACTGTAAGAAAATATAAAACTATCTCAAATATTTTGGAACTAATTTGCTTATAAAATATATTAGACTACATAATATATTCTAAATGTTGTAAGATTGATGATGATAATAATGCTAACTTATATGTCAGGCATTGTACTAGGTTTTTTTTTACATGAAGTAAATAACACATTCATTCCTTATAACAACCTACCTTTAGAGTGGGTATTATTATCCTATTTTCCAGAGGCACAAAGAGGTTAAGTGTGTTGTAAAGGTTGCAAAATTGCAACATTCTATAAAGTATTTTATTTTCATTTCTTTTCCCTACCTACTTCCAAGAAGTATATCAAACTTATTTTAAATAACTACATTTTCAAAAGTTTTAAGCCTTTCCCAAAATCTTTTTTGGAATAAATGGAAATACATTGAAGTGTCAAAAAACCAGAGAGATAAATTGCTAAGATTTTGCTGAGTTCTTCGTTGTACATATGGTTTATCCATTTATTTTAGAGCTCTGCTAAGTGATTACTGAACCCATTAGTTTCTGTGTAAGGATTTGGCAGTGATTTCAGTAACTTTCATTTCTAGATCACTCTCTAAATAATTTTCTTATTGTGACTATGATAGACAGCTAACAAACTTTATATAGTTTTAATATTGACTAATACGTGAAGAAACATTAGCACAATGGAAAAGTAGTTATAATTTCATTCTCTAGGAGAAACAACTCCATACATCACCATGTGGTATCTACTTCCAATCAATTCTAACATACACATATTAAAACTAAGAAATAAATATTAGTTTAAGGCAGAAGGACTACAATATAGCTTAAACCGACCCCATTTGAAATCACCCAGGCCACCTAATAAATGATCTGGTGCCAACCATTGCAGGAACAATTAGATGACACTTAGCTCATAAGTACTACAAGCTACAGAGTCAGCCAGAAGGTGGCAGAAGGGGGCCATTTAGGCTTCACATACAAATCCAAAAAAATCTTTTATTATCATTACCTGTAATTTTTGGCAGTCTCTGATTTGATTCTCAGCTTGACTATTGTTGGTGTATAGAAATGTTACTGATTTGTGTACATTGATTTTGTAACCCGAGACTTTGCTGAATTTATGAATTCCGGGGGTCTCTTGGCAGAATCTTTGGAGTTTTCTAGATATAACATCATATCATCAGCAAAAAGCCATTGTTTGACCTCCTCTTTCCCCATTTGGATACTCTTAATTTCCTTCTCTTGCCTGATTGCTCTGGCTAGGACTTCCAGCACTATGTTGAAAAGAAGTGGTGACAGTGCGCACTCTTTTTTTGTTCTAGTTCTGAGTGGGCATGTTTTCAACTTTTCTCCATTCAGTATGATGTTGGCTGTGGGTTTGTTGTGTATGGCTTTTTTAATTTTGATATCTGCTCCATCTATGCCTATTTTGTTAAGAGTCTTTATCATAAAAGGGTGCTGAATTTTGTCAAATGCTTTTTCTGCATCTATTGAGATGATCACACAATCTTTATTTTTGCTTCTGTTTATGTGGTGAACCACATTTATAGATTTATCTATGTTGAACCATCCTTGCATCCTTGGGAATGAAGCACACTTGGTTGTGGTGGATTATTTTTTTGACATGCTGCTGAGTTTGGTTTGCCAGGATTTTGTCAAGAATTTTTGTATCTATATTCATAAGGGATATTGGTCTATAGTTTTCTTTTTTGTTGTGTCCTTTCCTGACTTTGGTATCAAGGTGACACTAACTTCATAGAATGAGTTGGGGAGGATTCCTTCCTATACCTTTCAAAATAGCTACAAAGATAATAAAATACCTAGGAATATATTTCACCAAGGAAGTGAAAGATCTCTACAAGGAGAACTATGAATCACTGAAGAAAGAAATTGCAGATGATGTAAATAGAAAAACATATCATGCTCATGGATTGGCAGAATCAACATTGTTAAAATGTCCATACTACCCACAGTGATTTACAGATTCAATACAATCCCCATTAAAATACCAATGTCACGTTTGCAGATCTAGAAAAAGTAATCCTATGCTTCATCTGGAGCCAGAAAAGAGCCCAAACAGCCAAAGCAACCTTAAGCAAAAGGAACATATCTGTAGGCATCACTTTACCAGACTTTAAGCTACACTACAAGGATATAGTAACCAAAACAGTATGGTATTGGCACAAAAATAAAGACATAAACCAATGAATCAGAACAGAGAACCCAGATATAAAACCATCCACATACTGCCTCTGATCTTTGACAAAGTAGACAGCAGTACAAACTGGGGAAAAGAATCTCTATTCAATAAATGGTGCTGGGGAAATTGGATAGCCACACGTAGAAGACTGAAACAGGATCCATATCTCTCACCATTCACAAAAATTAATCCAAGATGGATAACAGACTTAAATCTAAGACATAAAATCATAAGAATTCTAGAAGAAAATTTTGGAAAAACTCTTCTAGATACTGGCCTCGGCAAAGAATTTATGAAGAAGATCCCCAGGGCAATCACAGCAATAATAAAAATATTAATAAATAAGTGGGACTTGATTAAATTAAAAAGCTTCTGCACAGCCAAGAAAACAATCAACAGAGCAAACAGACAACCTATAGAATGTGAGAAAATATTCACATGCTATACATCCAATAAAGGGCTAGTAACTAGAATCTACAAAGAACTCAAGCAAATCAGCAAGAAAAAAATCAACCCCCTTAAAATGTGGGCAAAAGACATGAACAGAAGCTTTTCAAAAGAAGATAGACTAATGGCCAATAAACATATGAATGAATAAAATGCTCAATGTCACTAACCAATCAATCAATCAATTTTCTGGATGTCAGTGTGATTGATGCACTAGGTTAATAATATTAAGTGCTCAGGTAAATAATCTCTGATCACCTCAGTCCCTACCTTCTAAATTCTCAAAGGACATTTAGTTAATTTAAAAGACAGAGGGCAAAATGGAGGGCGGCAAAACAATTCAATTACTTTCTCAATTAGATATATTTACATTTGTTATCAATAAAAGCTAAATTTCCACAGAGAATAAGAACACATTCTCATTTAACTGTGCAAGTATGAATATTTTTAAACTCAATAAAAGGTATATATTTAAAATAAAGTATATGCTTATCTATAAAATACATAAATTAACATTGTCTTTGACTATACATTAATTGAAAACTCATAGCATTAAAATGCATTGACTATATTGTCCTTTTAACTGAAAATTACATTAGGTTAAAAATTAAATTTTTAAAAAGTACTTTGCTAAGATTTTTTATGGTATTTTAAAATAGGCATTGTACCTATGAATATATTTCTTAATATATTTAATACCACAAACAATATTGAGCTAGTTGTAGTTAATTAAATATATATGTTCATTTAATATGTATATCCTCTAATCTTTTTAATATACTATCTAAGACCATTTAATATGTACATTCCCACCCTATCCTACTTCAGCCACTCACTGAAAACCCATTTCATTCTAGCCTTTCTTGACAACCATGTTCTACCTTTTTAGTTCACTCTCTGTAATATCTCAACTCTAATAATCTTTAAATCCTACCAGTATCTCTAATCCTTTTCATGATCTTTCATACCTTAATAGTCTCCTTTTCCTCCTTAAAAAGCACAAATTCCAAAGCTAAGCATTATAATCACTTCCTGCATACACTTTCAGCCACTTGCCCTTTTCTTATTTTATCTATACTTGCTTGGCAAAACCGTGACTCTGGTGAAATCTCTGTAACTACACTTTGCCTACACTAGTGCAGCTTGGTGAGGTTGGAGAAAAACATGAACTACTTTGAAGTTTTATCATTTGAATTCATAACCAGAACCCCCAACTGTATATTCATTGATGTCTGGCAATTATACTGTATTTTCCTACTTCATTTAATCTCCCACTCTCTCAGCTGACTTTCATACCTTCTCCTATTTCCCAAACCTCCAACACTTTTTCCATAATTCTTACTCTCAACTGAGAATATTGCTTCCTACTGCTCTGAGAAATGTAAGCAGATCTAAATGTGCAAGACAAAACAATACAGGTTTTAGAAGAAAACACGAAGAATTTGGAGTAGGCAAAGATTTCTTAAAAAGGAAACAAAATGTGCTAACCATAGAGGGAAAAAAATTAGTACTTTGAGTATACTGAGATTAAAAATTTGTATTCATCAGAAGATATCATTAAGAGAATGAAAATGTAAGCCACAGAGTTAGAGAAAATGTCTATTATTTAGTTATATTAATATACTGCGTGCATATATTAGTAACATACCTGCAAAATAATAACTCCTATTTTATTTTCCTAGAAAAATAGGCAAAAGATTCAAACAGATACTACATCTAAAAAGGATATTCAAATGGCCAAAAAGCACATAAAAAGGTGTTCAACATGACTAGTCATAAGGGAAATAAAAATTATTAATAAAACCATAATTAAGATATTGGTAAACACCCACCGTAATGGTTAATTAAATGTATCAATTTGTCTAGACTAAGGGATATCCAGATAGCTGGTAAAACATTATTTCTAGATGTGTCTGTGAGGATGTTCCTGGAAGAGATTTGCATTTGAATCAGTACACTGAGTGAAAAAGATTACCCTTACCAATGTGGGCAGGCACTATTCAATTTGTTGAGGTCCTGAATAGAACAAAAAGGTGGAGGAAGGACAAATTCACTCTGTCTAGGCTGGGAAAGGTATCTTCTCCGGCCCTTGGACATCAGTGCCCCTGGTTCTCTGGTCTTTAGACTGAGACCAGGACTTACACCATCAGCTTCCCTGGTTCTCAGGCCTTGGGACTTGGACTGAATTACACCACCAGCTCTCCTGGTTCCCCAAGTTGCAGACAACAGAGTGTGGGAATATTAGCCTCCATAATCACTAGTCAATTTCCATAATAAATATATACATATATATGAAGAGATTTATGTTATACACAAACACACACACGCCTCCTATTGGTTTTGTTTCTCTGGAGAATCCTGATTAATACACACATCAAAATGGCTAAAACAATACAAAACAACATCTGTCAATACCAAGGATGGTGAAGATATGGAGCAATGGGAACTTTCCTACACTGCTGCTGGGAGTGTAAATTGGTACAACCTCTCTGGAAAACTATTTGCCAGTATCTACTAAAACTTACATACATATTTTGTGACTGAGCATTCCATGTATATGTATATGCCTAACAGAAATGAGTACAGATGTATATGAAAAGGCATAAGAATGCTCAATAATGTTCAAAGCAGTTTTATTCATAATAGTTTCAAACACATTGGTGGTATAGTGGTAAGCAGAGCTGCCTTCCATAAATAGTCCCCAAATGGAAAACAACCCAAGTGACCAACAATTGTAGAATGAAAAAATATATTCTGGTATATTCACACAATGGAACACTATACATCAACAAAATATAAAGTACTGATAAATGGAACAGCATAGCCAAATTTCACAGATTTAATGTTGAGATTAAAAGTCCAGGCACAAAAGAGTAAACTGGTAGTTCTACTTATGTAAAGCTCAAAAATAGGCAAAACTAATCTATGGTGACAGATTCTCAGAATAGTGGTTACCTTTGAGGCTCATTGACTCTGAAGGGGTACAAAGGAAGCATCTAGAATGCTGTTAATTTGCATAGATTGATCTAATCATGATTATGTGAATAAATTCATTTGTAAAACGTCTTCAATCTATAAGCTTGAAATTCACATGTTATGTTATGATTCATTAGACAGATTTACAAAAAGAAAAAATACTATCACAGGACTTCTGCTTCAACAGAGTCGTTCATATCAGAGAAAGTATCTTTGTGAAAATAACTATAAAGACTGGTGGGAATGGGGGTAACAGTTGTTTGAAAGTATTATAAAGCAAACAAGGCAGCAGGTCTTGAGGAGCCAACATCCTGAAAAGATTAAAAAAATGATTAAGGAGAGACCTATAGTCTCTACTGCTTCTGCCCTCAAGGCATTTTCCAATGGGTAAAAACGCCTCTTGGGGGCATTTTTACTCATTGCAAGAGGCTGAGGGTCAGATATTCAACATCATACTTGGCTGGAGAGAAAAAATTGGAATTCAGGGATTTTAGGGACCAAGATCTCAGAAATAACTCAATGCAATCACCAATTGAAATTCCCACAAGGACTGTGTGTGCAATTATGTATGTGGAAACTGATATGCTGATTTAAAATTCTTTAAAGAAATGCAAACAGAAAGAATATTCATAACTACTTAGAAGAAGAAAGTTTTAGGATTTATACCACTGGCTTTGATAACTTAGTATAAAGCTACATAAATTCATAGTTCTGTACTGACACCAAAATAAACAAACCAATGGAACAGAATAGAAATGAACCACACATATTCAGTCATTTGATAAAAAAAAAAAATGTCAATACAGTGCTATGGGAAACACATGGTTTCTTTTTCCATAAATGGTGATGTGTCAAATGAATATTGATATTAAAAATAAAAAAGGCTCCTGCATCACAACACACACACACAATTCCAGAAAGACTGTAGTTCTAAATGTGAAAAGTAAAACAAAGGTTCTGAACCTAATAAAGGAGAGTATCTCTATGACCCTGGGGTAGTAAGAACTTCTTAAAGAAGAGCAAACAAAACACAAATCATAAAGGAAATGATTTATAAACTGGACTTCATGAAAAGTATTACACAGTATCAACAGAAATCACTGTTAAGAAAGTAAATAGGCAAACGATGACATGGAACAAGGTATTTGCAATACAGTTGTCTGAGAACAAATAAAAAAGGAATGATACTTGGAGCGTTTCTTTTTTCATTTCAGAATATTACAGGGGTACAAATGTTTTGGTTAAATGAACTGCTTTTGTACACATTGAGTGAAAGTTATATGTACGTCCATCACCCAAATAGTGTGCATTGTACCCACTAGGTATGAATTTATCCACCCCTTCCTCCCCTTCCCACCTGCTTGATTTCTGTTGAATTTTACTACCACATGTGCATATGAATGTTGATCTATTAGTTCCAATTTAGTAGTGAGTTCTTGTGGTTTTTGTTTTACATTCTTGTGATACTTCACTTGAAAGGATAGTTTCCAGTTCCATTTTTCCTTTGGGTAAACACCCAGTAGTGGGATTGCTAGATCAAAACGTAGGTCTACTTTCAGTTCTTTGAGGTTGGTCATACTACTTTCAATAGAGGTTGTACTAGTTTGCAGTCCCACCAACAGTGTATAAGTGTTCCTTTCTCCCCGCATCCATGCCAGCATCTGTTGTTTTGGGATTTTTTGATAAAAGCCATTCTCACTGGAGTTAGGTGATATCTCAGTGTGGTTTTGATTTGTATTTCCCTGATGCTTAAAGACATTGAGAATTTTTCATATGCTTATTGGCCATTAGTCTATCTTCTTTTGAAAACCTTCTGT
>CAUYRT010015599.1:0-57433 GCA_963574885.1 Lepilemur ruficaudatus | reverse complement strand
CACTCTATAAAAAAGACACCTGCACTCGAATGTTTATAGCAGCACAATTCACAATTGCAAAGTTGTGGAAACAACCCAAGTGCCCATCAATACACGAGTGGATTAATAAAATGTGGTATATGTATACCATGGAGTACTATTCTGCCATAAGAAGCAATGGTGATATAGCACCTCTTGTATTTTCCTGGATGGAGCTGAAACCCTTTCTACTAAGTGAAATATCCCAAGAATGGATGGACAGGCACCACATGTACTCACCAGCCAATTGGTATTAGCTGATCAACACCTAAGTGGACACACAGGAACAACATTTATCGTGTGTCAGGCAGACGGGAGGGGGGAGGAGGGGATGGGTATATACATACATAATGAGTGCGATGCGCACCATCTGGGGGATGGTCAGGCTTGAGGCTCTGACTGGAGGGGGGAGGGGGGCAAGGGCAATGTACGTAACCTTAACATTTGTACCCCCATAATATGCTGCAATAAAAAAAAATTAAAAAAATTAAAAAAAGAAATTTAAGGTCTAGTGGACAATCTCTTTAAGCTAGTAAATATTACTTAGGTACCTTTGAATCCATCTTTATATTAAAATCCCTCAACATGACAAGCATAGGGAATACGGAGAGAGTTGCAAGATGATTAAGAGGACTCCCAAGGGATTAGTAAAATAGATCCGTGAACATGCATGTCTCAAGGGAAAAGAGAAAGAGACAATGACCTTATTGTACAAAAGAAAGCAGCTACCATCTTTTTCAAATCCCTCCAAAAGCTTTCCACGTTCTCTAAGAAGAGAGATTGGCTAAAAAAAATTCTCTGAGGTATAATTAAGAACCTTAATTCTTCTGTTGTTTCGCTGAAAATCCTTTCTAGGGCAGGTGATGAAATGTCTCTTGAACATGTGTGTGATTCTTTAGCAAGAGTTTAGGGGACACTAATCTTGGATGGTCCAGAGGTTGAATGATGAGCTATTGACACGATGTGTAAGACAAAGCAGAGAGGATAGTGGGGCAAACGTTTGAAAAAATATTAAGCTAGCACTGTCATGATGCTGAAGGTGAAGAGATTACTGATGGGCAAATACCTGGAGAGAGACAAGGATTGAAAATGAAAAAAACAGAAAACCCATTTCTGGTACTGGTGAAAGACAGCGTGAACAGCCTTGCTCCTATAAGCTAGTGCCCCAGGAAATGGTATCATGTTTCCTTCCAGAGACGGTCAAGAGCCTGTAAAGGCTACAGATATTGGATTAGCAGAAATGGTGAGGAAGTTGATAATTCTTGTTCTCAATCACCTGCGAGAAAGGAAACTCATTAGCAAAAAGCAAGGCTGGGATTCTACAGATGTGGAGGGGATGAGGGTGACAGCCAGATGGCAAAAGGAGAAAGTACAGAATGTCTTGAATCACCACTCACCTGTGTTAATATTACATGAAAGACGTTCTGTTTATGCCAGATTATATTCTGCTCTGTTGGTGGAAAAACTCCTTTTTAGCTGTTTCACAGAATTAAACTTTCCCATCCTAGCAGTACCTTCAAAAGCATCTGCAGAGAAATGCTACCCTTAAGTAGGAGACAATTTGGCAAAACCTCTCCTTCTAAACTTCATAATATTATTCTAACCACCAGCAAGAAAGGGGCTCAGACTCGGAACCCTGCAGTGCTGACAGGTTTTTAATGCCCCGTGCAAAATTATCCAAGAGGTGGAGATCGGGCAAAGTGTCGACAGGCCTTGTTATCAGTGCTGACCCAAATGTTCACCATCAGTACCAATAACTGACAAGCAGATCAGGATTTACCCAGGTCCCTCCAAGACACAGTTCGGCATGGAAGGTAGGGGGCCCCATTCCAGCAGTTATGAAGAGCTGCAGCCAAAATCATCCAAAGCAAATTCTACTTCAGCTTGATGTTTTAGTACAACACATGCTTTTCTTTGTTTTGATAGCAGATTTGCCTTCTGAATTGTGTTCTGCTTATGCAAATGTTGTAAGAAATTATTAATATAATAGTTTTCATCTCCCAAGTACATATCAACAACTAATGATGAGAGGCAGCCCCCAAAAGGACTTGAGCAGCAACAAAGGAGAATCTGCTTTTTAAATACATATTTATAAATCTCAAATTGAGCTATGTATATGTAGACTTTGGAGTATAAATTGAATAACAAAATAATAAAATCCTGAGTAACTCCGGGAAGATATTAGAGCAGCTTTAGAGTCACTGTCTCTGGGGAGAGGTACTGGTGGCCCAAGAACAGGCACGCACGGGGCTTCTTTTCCCTTACGTGCTCTGGTTATGATTTCGTAACATGTACCTACCACCGCTTTGCAAGTAAATCACATGATAATGATTTTAATACAAAACAAGGCCAATAAGAGGACATCAGTGGAATTAAATTATGTTTATCATATTTAAAATCTAGAAGTCTCCTATCTGGGATACTTATATTAATAAAAAATAAAACTCTATCAAGACAGTTAATTTTAAACATTTTTCTACTTCACTTTTAAGTGTACTTCATAGAGTCTAATATTTAATTGTGGAATGAGGTTGCAATTCCGTATTTTTTTTTCTCCTGCTTAAGACGTTTGGACACCAGTTTGCATTGGGGCAAACACAATTTAACTCAAGGAGAACATTCACCTCTCGCTCCACTAAAGTTCAACTCTACGATTGGAAACAACTGCTAATAAAAGCCTAATTGTTACCTACTGTGCACTCTTCACTTAATTAGATAAGTGGCTTCTGTCAGAACAAGCAGCTTAACGATGCTCAGTGGAAAAGGCTAGGGGATCAGGAGCTGCAGATGGGTGGTCTCCAGTCTCGTAGAACAACATGGATTTTTGATTTTGTGCTCCAATTAAAATTTTTAAATGAGCACAGTGCAAATTGAATCCGCGGCAACAATACCCAAAATTTGTGATTTGACGCAGCTTTCAGATTCAGTGAGGTTTCAGGGGACCCCGGTGAAACTGGAGGGTGGGTGGTTTGTGTTCAGAACTCTGCCCTCTGGCCCACTTGAGCCAAGCTTGTCTGGTCCCTCACAATATCTTGTAATTGCTCGAAAACTCCTTGTCCTTAGCCCACTTGATTCCATTTTCCTAGGAGGAACACCCCCTCCCTATACTCCCCTTGTCCCATTGCAAATATCTCAGTTAAGATTTGGGCTGGATGAACTGACAACCTCAGCTCCCACCAGCACAACCACCCCCTCTCTGTGCCAAGCCTCATGTTAGTGGCCACAGAAGCATAAGAGTCAGGAGAGAGAGAGATGGCTGGGCATGGCACCATCCCTACATGGCTGGTGCAGGCACAGATATTTTTATTTAGTTGGGGGAAGAATATTTCTAATAAAACCTAGGGCAGGAAAGGGACAAATATCCAAGATTATTACCACAAGGCACAAGATTAAAGTCATGTTAACACGAGGAGATAAAACGTATAACATATGGTCTCTGATCTCAGTTTGCCTTCAAAAGACAGAGAGGGGAGGAATTTATAAGCCACCAGAAGAATCGATAACATGGTATTTATTCTCCAAAGGGAAAGAGTTCCCCCAAATGGAGGATATCATTGGAAAGGGCATAAATTTTCTTCAAAAAACAAAAACATGAAAACACGTTGCCATCTCTCCCCCAAGTAGACAGGGGAGAGACATAAAGAAACCTCCATTAATAAATTCCTTAAACTTCCCTTGTAATCCGGCATGCCTTGTAATCCGGCATGCCTACAGAAAAAACTAATGAAGCATATTCAAAATGAGAAGTGAAAAGTAAGTGTCTAGAAAGCGGGGACTGGCACACTCGTACTGCAAGCTGGGAGGCTCATCACCCACTAGAATGCCCAGCTGGGAGACATGGATCCAGCCCTCAAATTTTGCTTCCCCCAGAAAGTAGCTAAAGAACCTCACTGTGGTGAAGAAATGCAATAGGTACTGCTGCAAGAGTTACAAGACAAACTCATTTAGGTGCTGGGATGAAAACAAAGCATTTAACTACTTCACACCAGTCTAACTTCAAAACACACACACACAGCTAGATACTGTATATTTTTTCAAAGAAGATGATGGTGTTAGACCAAAAGAATAAGTACTTGCTGTAATTGTCAGAAGGGCTGGACAAATATTTGGGGCATTGTCTCATCTTAAATCATATCACTGACTACCTAAATGTCAATAATTCATAACAAGCTGTATTTGTTGTCAGAAACAAATCTGCCCCCAAACATCTTGGATTCAACATTTTCTCAGTTTGGTTAATGCAAAGACCTTTGAGAAGCCACTTTACACCTCTAAATCTCTGAACTCAAGAAAACTGTCAGAAGATAGTCATCAAAGAAAGCCAGGTTTGAAAACAAGCAAATCAGCCTCTTTCCAGGTTTATCAAAAAATGGAGGAAGGCAGGCTCCAAATTATTTTAGTAAGCTTTCACACACACACAAAAAAAAGGAATCAAAGTATCTGAAAAGCATTTGAGAAATGCTGGTCTAGAAAATAGCAAAGGCATTTTAACAAGTTTTGTAATATTTCTTCTTAAGAAACAAGGAAGGGTCAGTTTTGATTAACAAAAAAAGGGGGTTCATAGACCTAGAAGGTCTTTCAAATATTATTGAAACATTCAAAACATTCATATTGTTATGAAAATCCAATGTATATAAAACTCTTAAGAACATCTATACTAAAAGAATGTTTGAAGTCACCTAGCCCAAACATTGCATTTTTCTAATTACAACAGAGAAGTTAAAAGAGTGGAATGACCTGATCATAGCCACACAGTGAACAGTGACTTTTCTTACCCAGTGACAGAACAAGCCAGCTCCTCTGTTTATACTTTCCACTAAACCGCATCAACTCAGAAATCTGTGGAGTACAAAGTTAACAAAATTTTCTTTGGTGGGACTGTGCCTTTGATTTATGGCAAAGAAAAGTGTGTTTTCCTGTTAATTTTTTCTAGGGACTGTCACTTCATTAAAACTTTAATTTCCAAAGTAAGTTATCCATGGTAAGTTCCAAGGTTAATAGAGCATTTGAAAAACATAAAAATTATCCCTCCTTATTTAGCTGATTCAACACACAGCCATTCTCACAGCAGTGCTGGTAAGAGGTTTGCAGGGGAAAGACAGGACCACTAGACTCAAATCTGTCTTCCTTTACCACGTAACATGTAATCACAAACCAATGCGGGCAAGCACTTTGAGATCCTGGAATGTGATAAAACACACATCAAGTATCACTCATTTAAAAATAAAAATCCTGTATGCTCCAGAGTGTTTGTGTTGTTTGTGTTGCTGTTTTATTTTCCAATTTTCATAAAATCTCTGGAGTCACAGTACATGACATCGTTCTTGCATGAAAACAGTAATTAAAGCTTTTAAATATACATATTAGCAGATCACACACTCCTATCAGTTTATCTTGTGACTATCATAAATACCATGCACACAACAGATGGAAATGGCATAAACAGAAAAATTCTGCATTATTCATGAACTGTAGTTCACTTTTCCCTTGGCTCCATGCTATTAAGGGATATGTGTGCTTTGGTGTATGTTCACTGTTAGGAACCAAATTTTTAACTACCACGTAGTTTTTATTGAGGCATTTTAAATGTGAGGATTATTAAATTATTAAGTTTGAGTATATTGTGAATTTGAGTTTATCCTACCTGGCACATGGTAATGAAAGGAGATAATCCACGGTGTAACCAAAATATTATTGACTCATTAGTGAAAAATCAAGGAGAGTATTTATCAAGGGTGGGTCATATTTTCAACAGCTGTCGCTGCGTTGAATATTTCATACCACAAACATCACAACAAAGATACTACCAAAAATAACCATAATAAGTGAAACAGGCCCACTCTGTCATTGCTGTCCAAAATAGAGTGATTTTCTTTTCTTACTCTCTTCAGCAGAATCACACTCAAGACATACAATTTAATGAACGCGTGTTTTACAACGGATTTCTCAGGACTAGACTGAGATGGAGAGAGGTATGAGAGGTCCTCCCAGGAATACACCTGCAAGGTGCAAGGCAGGCAGGATAGAGCAGAGGGAGAACCTCAACATAGTTGCAACAGAAGCCTCAGGCCAGTTCTACAGGCAGCTCTAGAGCTGGAATGAGCCCTCAGATTTGCGCCCTGTTGAAGCCAGACATCTGTATCTCCACGCCAGCTAGTCTTGGCTGTACGCCTGCAGGATTAACCTTGGCCAGGCGGGATTAACCTGGGGCCAGGCAGTTCCCTGTAGCTGACAGCAATTCCCAGTGAGGGGTGTAGTTCTAGCAATAAGTTATATTCACCCCAGATATGAGAACTATTTGAAATTTTGTAAAGCCTTAGCCATTTCATTAAGAAATGCATTTTAAAACAAACTTAGTTATGTTTATTAATCATCAAAATCTAAAATTATGTTATTTTGTCAATGATTCTAATGAAAAAACCCAATCCAAAAAATTTAAAGTTATATGAGTATTTTTATTATAGAGGGGTATAAAAAGGTAATCAATAATAGACTTTAAAGTATAAATATATTACTTTAAATTTTGTGAAGAAAGTTAAATGGAAATACACATTCATAGAGGAAAGAAAATGGCAGAAAATCTTCCATATGTTAAAGAAGAGATTGTTTACGTATTTTTAGAATGGATAATGGTAATTAATACACATCACTGTAGTTTCCAGATATGATCATATATTCTTAAAAGAGAGATGTAACACATATTTTAAAATGGAAACACATTAAAACTTACATACTTTAGGACTATAGTATTTAAACTTATGATATGAATTTTTAAAATATGCAAGGGGACAGATAGATTTTCAAAATTATTTTGAGAGTGAGTGGTTTGAAAGCAAAGGAATTTAAACAGCACTTATTTTAAAGTCCCTCCCAACTCTTAGCTACTCATAATTATGAACTGTATTTTCCCAAGGGCCTGAAACTATTGCCTATCTAGCACCTTAGAACTACCAAAAGAAACATGTTTAATTAAATGTCAAGGGGAAGCATTTTAAGAATCCTACTCAGCACAGTAAAGGGATAAAAACTGATCACATTAATACAATGTAGGAAAGAGAGTGCTGAAAATGTAAGTTTTGCAAGGTAGAAAAAAATCCAACTAGTCAAAATCAAGACAAACAAAATAGTGCCTTGTATTGAGGTAAAGCAATCATAGTCCCAACCACAGAGTACGCTCAGCTTTTTATTATAGTTGGACAGTTCCTGGCTTAGAAGGTGGACCCCTCCTGGGAGGCAAGACCTCTGGGTTCTCCTTTGCAACCGTTACAACTTTTGTTACTTATTTTTCTTATTGACCCTCATCCCTTTATTTTCACTTTTTATTCTTTCTCTATCTCTGCTTAAAGACCCCTACCTTAGTAAAAAAAAAAAAAAAAGAAAAGAAAAGATTATGATTATAAGGCAAAAATAAGCACATAAAAATCACTCTTTATTTTACCAAGAGACAGATTGGCAAACATAGCTTCACAGGAGGAAGGAGTTAATTAACAGCACACCCCATCAATCTCTTAGATTTCTGTATCTACTTCTATTCTTCAAAAAAAATTACATATAAATAATGTGTGTGTGATTTTCCTCCAGCCTTATTTAATAAAACATTTTAAAGAATGTCTTGCCCTATTATAAATCTGCTTATTCCCCCCATTATAATCAGAATTTGTATGTCCATGTGACTCCTTTATTATTCTCCAGAATTATTTTTGCGTCTGCCATTTTAGCTTGAAACTAATCAGATTTTTGGTTCAACTACTTCCAAAATTTTTTGAAGTTGGACTTGGGGGTGGGGGAACAACAGGCAAATCTGCCCTGCTCCTCCCTTCACGGCTTCACTACAACCCTTTGTGCCAGGCACCTGGCAGGCCCAGAGAAGGAAAACATGGTTTAGCTCGCAAATCTACTTTAAATTTTAATTTTGTTCAATACTTTTTCAATGAAATGTGGTTGTTCTTCTAAACTCTGCTTCAAAAGGAGTTCAAGATCAGCAAAGTTACATTCAGCTTTATTCCTACCCCAGAATAGTTTACCAAACAGAGCGCAGGAGCTGGAGGAGAAATATCTCACATAGCCACCAGCTGGACATGCACTTAAGACTGATTTTCATAAATAGGACTTCAATTTCGAGACTTTGTTATTAACGCTTCTTGGCTCAATTTGACATACACATAATTTTGCCCAGTTTTTCCCATTGCAATCCTAAATTCCTATTCTGTTAGTCAAATCCTCTGATTTTGCTTAAATTTCCCTTTCACAGATGCTCAGTTGTTTTCTGAGGGAGCATTTAGGTCCCCTGTGTTTACAGATTTTCTCTTACCAGAGGATGCTAGGGAGTGAGCAGATGGCCCCAATTCCAATGCTCTAACCCGTTCCTCAGCTCGCCTTCCCAAAGAGTTGGCCTTTGTGCACCAGTTCTCTGCAGTCTCAGGCCTCCTCCAAAACTTTTGGTTTATTTTTTATTAATATTACATGTTTCTCTTAAAGCACTAATGTAGGTCAAGCTGTTTCCCAAGCTATAAGCAAACAGAGGGAAAGTCGCAACCTAGAGCATCACACAAATTCACTGAACACAATAAAATCTAAAATGCAGCATCCCAGAAACTTAGCAAAGGGATCTGAAAGCATCCCTGAACCTGGATTCCGCCACCACCCCCGCCACAGCTCTCAGGGTGCTGTACTCCCTCGGGGGCCCTGTCCACCTGTTCTTGTGGTTATTTCAGCATCTGCCTTTCTCTACCTTGACGTTTACGCTTCCAGAGGTGGGGAACCATATCTCCCTTCTTCTCTTGACTCCTATAGAGCTGCAAGGAATATACTCTGGGCAGAGCTTTGAAAATATGCACTGATAAGAAAACATGAAACTATGATTCTGATGTTATTGTCAGATTAACAAGAACTAATTACAGGACTGACCATGGGGGTGGAGGGAAAATTGTCTTCCTCTTCAAAATGAACAATTGTCTTCCTCTTCAAAATGAATGGACGCCCTGACAGGCACAGGTATTTGACACACATTAAGTTAGGAAGTAAGATGGGCGTCTGCCGGTGCTGCCAAACTAAGCTTGCAAAACGCTCTGCTCTGGCAGGAGTCTTTATTCTAGCCAGGCTCTATGCTGCGCCTAAATCCAAATAAAGTCTGAAACTCCAATTCCCCCCACAGTGCAAAACACTCTTAGCTTTCAATGAAAGGGACAGAAAAGTAAGCTGAATGCTGCCAGCTGTCAGCTTTTTTCCCCTTACATATTATTGCAACTGCCACTTTTAAAATTATTCAACACCTTGAAAGAAACAGTGACAAAGATGGAGATTTCTTAGAAAAGCATTCTCAAGCAGCTGCTAAGGTGGGGATTCATGCCTGCAGCCAGCATTCGCCTAGCCGGCTTTGCAATTTAAGGATCAGGATACATTAAATGAAGTGAACCACCCAGGGAATTCTGCCATTACCTTTAACAAACAGTATAAATATTAACAGAGCTGTACTTCTTTCCATTAAGGAGTACTATATGTTAATATAGTAATTCACACTGGGAAAAATATAAATGAAAGAGTTTAGAACCTTGTACTGAGAAAATAATATCATTCCTCCTAGAACATTCCTTTCGCTTGTGAGTCTCGAAGCACTTTGCATTCCCCAGCTATTGGCAGGGCTGGGAATAGGATCAAAGCATCATTTAAATGGTAGGTGAAGAAATGTCAGGAAGCATATACGTCAAGCTGATTTTCAGGAGTATGGGAATAGACTCATCAAGTGACTTTAAAGTTAAGAATCTGCTGGAGCAGCTGCCAATAAATCAAGTCCCAAAGGAGAAAGTTCTTTGGAAACCCCAAAATATTGTATACATTTAGGTAGCTATTATTGTTGTCAATGCTAATGAAGAAAGCAATACATCAGAGGGCTGGTAGTGATGCGTGAGAAGAAACTGACTCAACAATTTAAATGGAATCATTCTTTATCATCCTTCCCCAACAAGCAACCTCAACTGTGTCTACTTCTGCCTGTCAGTCAGCCAAACCAACTTAGAAAACACTCCTCTGCACGCTGTGGCCACCAACCACATTTGTGGATAGCCAAGCCTCTTCAGACCACACTAATGAACTCCTGTCTCCTTTAATTAGTAGGCATTTCCGTCTATGGTGCTAGAAGGTATTATTCAGAACACCCCAGCCTCAGAAAGGAGGAAGATGGATGGTACTTTGGACCTGAGACAGCTCCAGGTGAGATCAGATCATCGCTCAGCAGTCAGGTCCTGTGGGCAAGATGACCCCTCTCCGGAAATGATAGACAAGTTGGGACACAGGCATTGAGTCCGTACACTGCAGCATGTCATCTAGCCTTTCCCTTCACTGTCTTAAATGGCACCACATAACTTCTACTGCTTGAGCTAGTTGCCCTTGGCAAGATTAGCAATATTGGTCTGTTATTGTCCCTTGGGAAGATCCTTCTACTCTCCTGACTTGCTCATTAATTTCCTTTCTTTGCCATTAACTGCTTACCACCAAATGATGAAGGGTTGTCATAAAAAGTTCTGCTTATCCTCAAGCAATGAGGGAGAGCCATTTCATTGTCTCCTTTTATTCTTAATTTGAGGCTCTACCCCACCAGTTAAGATTCAGAAGCTTAAAAAGAAAAAAGATAGGTGTTCTTTCCTGGGAAAAAATCATCAGTTGTCCCAAGGCTCCACAGCCTTGCATGAAACTATGTGAGCAAATTGGTTATCACACAATAAACATGACAAAAATATCCATTAACTTTGTTGAATTCATCCTTTAGAGTCACACTCTCTGGAATATCATTTAGTTCCAACCCTCACCCCTTCCTACAGAAGGCAGGCAACCATCTGGAATGGTCTCCTCCCACTAAGTTATTATTAGGCTCATTATTTACTATTTATATTTCTAGAACAGAAGATCTCAACTGGGAGAGACAGTTGGCTACTGCTGGAGACATTTTTGATTATCACAACTTGGAGGCTGCTACCGGCAGCCAGTGGGCAGGGCCCAGGGACGCTGCTGAACATCTTGTACTGCACAAGGGACAGGCTCCCCAAACAAGGAATTACCCAGCCCAAAATGTCAAGGGTGTCAAGCTTGAGAAAGCCTGTTCTAGATGTTCTCCCTTGCCTGATTTGTTCATATTTGGTATGGAAAGACCATTTTACTCATCAGCCTGAAGGGTTCCCATGAATTCTGAAAGAACAACTCACCTGTGAACAATGGAGTGGGAAACAGATATTCTTTTCTGGTGGGAACTTGAATGTCACCACCCACGCTCTGTAAAGAAGGGGCCTATCACTATTCACTCTTCTAGGAAAATTAAGTTTAAAAATTCATAATTTATCTCTTTTTGGGGAGTTATATGCAAATTATAATGTACTAAAAATGGGAGACACTGACAGGTTAATTGCTCCTACGCCTCTGGTCCAGCCGCATGGGCCGATGCTGAGAGATCACAGAGCGGTACAGGAGCTTCCGAGGTCAGCCTGCCTCCCCTGGGTGCTGAGTTAGGATGACTGATAACATAACACATGTACTTAAAGTTCACTGATTTGATTCCAGCTTCTTAAAAATAGTCCTTTAAGCAAAAGCTGGCACTGTTTCTTACTCCTTTATTTTTTTCTATGTACTTCTTAAAAATAAAGTATAAATGTGACATATGTTTCAGGCAAATTTGGCTCACAACTCAGAAAAGGTAAAAAGAACTCTCCTAGACAGGCAATGCTCCCAAGTAAAAATCGTCTCTAGGCCCCATGCCTGCATCAAGCCTATCAAATTAAGCAATATTTTGGTCCCAACATCAGATTAAAGCAATGGACCTTGATCTTAGACCCGAGCCTCTTCCCCAATTTGCCATCCATACCACTGTGTGTATGTGTTTATGCTGTTTATATAATTCTGATTAGAACATTTTGTATCCTTCTTGAGCTAACATGCTTTTCAAAAGTAGACTGTGAGTTTTTGAATCATCTGAAACTCTGCTTTTTCAAGCATAGGGTTATATATACAACACTCAATAAATGCTGGTTGATAATTTTTTTTCTGAGTAGAAAGGGAATAGGGATGTAATGTGCATTATTTAAGGCATGTGCCTCCTCTTCTTAAAGCACTGTTCTCATTCAAGGTGGAGTGTAAGTTGACTTCGTAATTTGCACGTGCCTGGAGCAGATGGAATGAGAGGAAGAAAAGCCAGAGATGGAGGTCTAGCTAGACTCAGAGATGTGACCTGGAGCCGTGACAGAAGATAAGCTGACTGAGATGGAGAATATTCACAGAAAGGAGCCCAGTAACTAAATGATGCATAAGTTAAGCAGTGAGAGAAAGATAAACCATAATCTCTCCACCAACGTGGTAAGAGAAGGAAGAGGGGCTCGCGTTGCTGGGAGAGACAGAATTCTCAGGTGCTGCACTGATCTGTCAAAACAGAGCCCAAATCTACGTGCCTCATTTTAGGTCTCAGAGTGGCTCTGAGAGAACACAGGATGGAGTTTGTGAAAGCCATACCCTCGAACCAGAAAGAACGGGCTGAACATGGCATCACCAACTGTGAGCTGGATGACCTTAAACAAGTCACCTAACTCCCCCCAAACTCCATTTCCTTGTTTTTAAAGTAGGGACAGACAGGTATCCATAATAGGATTGAGGTAACGTGTGTTAAGCAAACATTATGTGCAGGGCTTTATCATCACATCACACAGTATTCTAATACTGGAGGTGAAACATTTTAGCAATAGTGAAAGCAAAACTGAATTATGAACATTCTTTCTCATGATCAGCACATAATAATTGTACAAATGGTATACCACATGATGTTTCAGTACATGCATAAATTGTACAATGATCAAATTAGAGTAATGAGCATATCACCTTAAACATTTATTATTTCTTTGTAATGAGAACATTCAAAAACCTTTCTTCTAGGTATTTTCAAATATGTAATATATGATTGTTAAATCTAGTCATCTTACCATGCAATAGACCATCAGAGCTCATTCCTCCAATCAAACTGAAGCTTTGTACCATTGACCAATTTCTTACCCTCCTGCTTTCCATCCTCTGGTAACCACTAATATACCCTCTACTCCTTTAGAGAGAACAACTTTTTAGATTCTACATATGAGTGAGATCATGCAGTATTTGTCTCTCGGTGCCTGGTTTATTTCACTTAACATAATGGCCTCTGGTTTCACCATGTTGCCACAAAGACAGGATTTTATGTTATTTTTTATGGCAGAAAGTATTCTGTTGTGTATATAGTACACATTTTCTTTATCCATTCGTCCATTGATGGGCACTTAGGCTGATTCCACATCTTGGCTACTGTGAATAGTGCTGCAATAAACATGGGGGTGCAGCTATCTTTTTGACATACTGCTTTATTTCCTTTGCACATATACCCAATAGTGAACATTCTTAGTACAGTGGCAATTTTGTAACTTCATGAGCTAACCACTAATCCCCAGAAAAGAAAACTTGTTCTCTGAAGAGGACTTGAAAGCACTACGGTTCTAAGATGCTTTGGGAATAAAAAGGAATACATGCACATACAGTTTTATTGCTGCCTTTTTCCAAGGAGGAAACTAAGGCGCTCTCAAAACTTCATAGCAGATATTTCTGTTCTAAAGGAAACGGAAGTCCAGAAACTTTCAGGCCCAACCTCAGTGTTACAATCATTGTGCAAAGAATATCTCAATTATTATATTAGCCAAAAAAATCATTGTTATATGTTAAGAGATCATTTGCCAAAAATGAGATGAATAAATATTTCAATATTAAGAAATCACATTTTATTTTATTAATAATGATCAATTAAAAGCCTACTCTGTGTGATTAAATTTGAATTTAAGTTCTCAGAATAGTGGCAGACACGAGAATCACAGGAAAAAAGTTGATTCGGAAAAGAAGGGCAATTCACAAGTATGCCAAAGCCACCCCCCTCTCTCATGTAGCCCCGCAGACAAAGCAACATGCAACCAGCCCAGCAAATGCAGGGCCCTACCGGCAAAGCATCACTAGGCCAAGATGATGTGCTGCAGTGGGTGGGGATGGGGAGCCTTGCTTATTAGAGTAGGCGGTGAAAGCCAGGAAGACTGGCAATAAGATCATAATGGTTGTGCAGACCAAGCCACTATTGCACAGTAAGAAATACACATATATTTAAAAATCAGCACTTAAAATGGTTTAAAAAATTCCTCTCAAGAAGCAAAATTGTGACCCTGTTTCAAGAGTGAGCTCTTTCTAGTACTCACGTGTTCAATTTTTTAGTAGCACAATCTGCTCTTGGACCCTCATCAAGCCTGCTTTGCCCAACTCTGCAAATGCAGTATCGATTCATAGAGGAAATCAATCCCAGCTCCAGGTAAGATCTTTCATCAAATCCCCATTTTTCTCCTTAGTGCTAGAGCTCTGCTTGAATAAGAATCTGACCTCAAAGCAGAGATTTCTTTCCATCTGATTTGTTCAGCAAATATTACTGCGAGCTAGAACTTTGACCACATCAGAATGGCTCTGCGCCAAGGGAGAAGGAGGCCCAGCAAATCCACACCTGGCCTGCAGCGCATGGCAGAGCAGATCTGGGCGTATGAAATTAGAATTAGAGGTTAGGGAACAGTTTTTGGTTTGGAAATTGTAACAGGAATGGGTGGAATTCCTAGATGAATTTCAGAGAACTCGGAATCTTCTGGGTAGTGTAAGAAAATTTAAAAGGAAGGAAATATTAGATACTATAGGAAAAAAATCTAATTACAGTTTATGCTTATTTCTATCTTAAAGGGGCATAAAGTTAAACTAGGGAACTATGAATCTCACCCTCCTTTATATCTTTCTTTCACCTGCCCTATAGCACTTCCATCTGATGTTACCACCTTGGGGTGTTTTCATCCTCACCTTTACACTTACTCATGAACTATACAGTGATATATACATACATATGAGTATGTAGGAATATAAACATGAATAATTTTTCTCTTTATTTTACAAACCTGAGATTTTAAATTGCCCCTTTTATTTAAGATCAAATTCATGATTAACTTGTTACTTACATGCCTGCATAATATTCACATTCCCCTCTTTTTCAACATTCTCCCTTGCTTCAAAAGAACTATACCAGTTAGAGTAAAAAATTTCTTTCTGCTGTGCTTGCCTTTGGGTGTTGCTTTCTAGAACATCCGTCCCCAGCATCTCAAAAGTCTTCCCAGGGCCTATTTACATGGGGCACAGTCCCTGCAGTAACTCCTGGGGCTATGCACACATTCCTCCGTGCAATGGTTACCCCAGAGACAGAAGGAGGAATCTTTACTTAGGATCCGATACCAACCCATGCTCTCCCAGGCTCTCCCATCAAGTGAGATTCTTCCATTTCAAACCTTGTTAAAGTTAGTTGTAGAGGTGAACCTTGCGAGCTTGTGGAGATTGGTTTGGAATTTGAATACACAATATTTCCAACCACGAAAGAAAAAGTAATATGCTTCAGGCAGGAATTTATAATGTTTACTTTTTAACTTCCTCCTGAAATTGGAAGGCAGGATTACCATTTTGGTGGTGTTCAGCTGTTGAAATCGATACTAAAATATCCTCAACTTATACATCTCAAGCCCCAATTCACGACTCATAGCTCCAAATTCTACAAAATGATCACAGTGGAGCCAATAATGGCAATTAAAAGGCAAAAGATTTCCTTTAGTTGAGTCTGAGCCATGTTCAGAACTTCTCAAGAAATATTTGTTTGGCAAACCTAACCCTGGGACATTACTTGTACTTTATAGCTTGGTTATAGCTAAATTTAATCTTGTTAACAACAGTATTCACATAAATAATCATTACATGAAAACTATAAAAGCACAGCTTTTGGCAAGTGACCTTACATTTCCGGATTTCCACTTCCCCTTCCGTAAAAACTAAACCTTGGGCAAAAATCAAATTTTTAAAATTTATTTTATATTTAGTCTTTTTGAATTCTAAACTTTTCTGCTCATATGACCCAACACTGCATAGAGAAAAGTGCTTTTACTTGAGAAGAAGCACTTATGTTTAATCTTATTTTAGTATTAATAATTCTCCTAACAAAAATACATGATTATATTTGTCACTTAAGAAGGGAAATAGAAGTATAATACAAGAGATCCATTGAGAAGATAGATGCTGAAGAAAAAATTCTAAATAAACCTCACTTCAGCCATCAACAGGATAAACTCTAGATAGACACATAAAATGCCAAAAATGGGATATTTTACTTAGCCATTACTAAAAACAGATGCAGACATTGAAGAAAGATAGCTAAACATCTAGAACTTTCAAGACGCCAGGTATATTTTTACTTATTATATTTGCCAAGATACAATTCAAATCACCAGAGATGGTTAAAATATTGTTATAGTTCTTTATATTTAGTCTTCCCTGTCTAATGCACAAAAGTAAAATGTTTGATCATGTTCTTGTTCTAAAACAGCAAAATTTTTCAAGGTATTATACACATTTTTCAAAAGCCTATTTTGTAGGTTGCTGTAACTTCTCTTGTCTGCGAATACAAAGTCTGTGACCACCATTTACTAATGTGTACCTTATTGAGTTCATGGCATGCACACATTCCAGAGCATAAGCACGTACATGTTCACATCATGATTTACGGATGGAGTGAGAGTGAGCCCAGAGCTGAAACAGCCATGCTGGTCTCAGCTCAGCCCCTCTTTATCTGTGTAATCTTGGACAAATCACTTAATCTTCCTGACTCTCTTCTTCCCATCTGCAAAATCAGGAAATATGCTACCCAGGGATATTGAGATAGCAGGTATAAAAGTGAATGACAGTTTCATTGCACTATGTAAATAGGTGATGGCAGCGTTAACATTCATCATCTTAGAAAGACAGCAGACATATAACAGATTCTGTGAAAGAATTTTCTTAAGAGTTCTTGGTCTTCTATGTCCAACTAACTCTAGATACCTTAGCAGTGTATATAATTAAATAAGAATTTTTACAAACACATCCATGTGATCTTAAGCAAATTACACTAGGGAGGCAATTCTTTTCACCAGAGAACTTAATTGGGGGATAAAATAATTTTTTCCAGATGGAAATTTTATGAAATAAATTAGAACTAGCAAATACCCACCAATAATAAACAGGAAACATTAAATTCAGAAAAGTCTACTTCTTTTAAGAATATGGAGTAAAACAACAAATGAATTTGATGAGATGTTAATTCTAAACCTATTGTCGATTACTCTTCCACTGAATGGGATCCCAAAGAAACAAGCTAGAATCCTTGTCCTCGGGGAGCTGGGAGTCTAAAGAGAGGCAGAAAATACACTAATAAGGAAGAGACTGCACATAACAGAGACACGGCACAGCCTTTCAGAATATATATTTAAGGGCTGAGTTGACATGGGTGATATCTCACAAATGAAATGTATTATAAATGAAAATGTGATCACAAGTTTATTAAACAGATAATTTGCAAAGAGGTGGGATAAAAATTAGTCATGCTTGACATTCAATTGCAAATGTAGAATTTTTGTATAATAAACATTTATTAAAATTTTGGGTTATTATGTAATTATTTCATGCCATTGCTTACTTTCCTAGACTGAAAGTTTATGGAAAGTATTTATACACCCAGAACTAACTAAAACAAGTGGCTGATTGTTACCCTAAATCCCCTAACTTTGTAGACACTAGGAATTTTTATCACTTATTGGGAGATGATTAGGAGCCAGAAGTTGTTTTCCTTTGTCTTTAGCAATAACACATTTTGATATTCAATAATTGGTACAATTATGGAATTTATTATAGATTTCCAAATCCTCCTTACATTATGCAAATGGTTTTCAGTAACTATGAAGTTTAGTCATACTCTGAGCAAAGAATATGGTAAAATACCTGTCTGTGGCATTGCAGATATGTAATAAATATTTGTTGAATCCATTAACTGCTATTCCCAGGGTTCTCCTTGGACTTTGCTTGCACAGTTATTGCACCACTTACGCTGTATCATGCTTAGTCTTACACATGCCATTTCCCCTAATTTGTTTGCTAGATCTTCTAGCAGGGTTAATTTTATATTCAGCATTGCAATTTATAACACTAGTACAGCATGTGGCATACATGTGCACAACAAATATTTGTTTGGCAAAGTATGCAATTTTGAAAGTTGAAGGCATTATTAAAAACATGCATTGCAGCCTTATACCAAGTTAAGAAATTTTCACCCATGCTTTGCTATCCCCAGCTTAAATACCTCCGTAGTCATCAGCTCCTAAGACAGCCCTAGTTGTTATAGAGAGGGGCATCCCCAGTTGCTAGAGAATTGTCTTTTGAGCTGAAATCATTCTCCTTGTGCCTCCTGCCTACTAGTTCTAACTCTTTGTTAAGAAAAAGGAATAATAGCTTGTTTTGTATTTCTAGAGGACATTATTTCAAGATACAGTTCAGCAATTCTGCCTCATTCAAGATGCCTCTTCTCCATCTAGGGTCAGCATCCCATTTTCCTTGAGTGGTCTTAGTGCTCATCCTAGTCAATCTCCATGAACACTCCTTTAATCTATGCCCTTCTTCAGATACAGCATCAGAAATGAACACAGGCCTCTCAGGGCATCTGTCCAGCCCAGGGTGCTGATTACAAACCAAAATCCAGGTCAAGTTTTCCATTAACGCAGCCCAAGACCCTACTTTCGAGAAAATGGAGGAAATATGTTGAAACCATATTTTAGGGGACTGTTTCGAAGTCAACTTTCAGTAGAAGCCTTTTATCATCTATCGGAATGCTATCTGGGTCAGTTAAACTATCCTGGAATATGCTAGCTTTCACTTTGCTTAAAACCTCATTTCTACAGTTCCAAATATAGGTTTCAAATTACCTAGAGAAAAACCACCCTAGAAAAATGCTAAAGCCACAAATTCACACTTTTACCATAATTCACTATGGATGCTGGTAACTCAGGGGAAGCAACATCAGGGGCCAGGTATAGAGATAGGTGTCTGGCTGGGGCCAAAGAGCAATGAACAGATTGTCAGTTCAAGAGTGAAAATTGTCACAGCTACTGGAGGTCCAAAAGGGACCAAAATTTTCAGTAGTTTTTATATCTCCCAAATTAATTCTTTTTTTTTTCAATGCTGTCCTTGGTACTACAGCAAGTACTCTTGTCAGTTTTGTGGCTTAAATATTATTTAAATAGGACTCGAATTTTGTTAGGCCCCCTCTTATCTAAATTTGATCTGATAATTTTACTGTTTTTTTTCCTCTGTGTGGTGACAGTCATCTATTATGGTCTATGGCTTTCAGAAGAATTTTACACCCTGATTTTTAAGCATTTAAAAATGCTTAAGCATTTTTAAACATTTAAAAATCATCAGAGTCTTGGCCTATCTTTTCAATCCACTGTCAGAATTCACATTTACCCTATCTGTTTCAATCTTCATCACCATCTATCCTGAATTTTGCTTCTATAGCTTACTGGCATAACTTATAAAATGTTCCACCTTAGAACATATTAGAATGTTTGTGATTTTCATTGTGATTATTTTTAAAAATCATTTGGCTTCTCTTTTCATATATAAACATATTGAAGCTAATAAAGATATGTGGTTACAAAATGTTATCAAAATTATTTTCATCCTATAATTTTTTCCTATCATTATTAATAGAAAATAATTGGAATATAGAAACCATATCTCAAAAATGGTTCTCATGCATGACTGCACATCCCAACAGCCCTCTGATGAAAGGTGCTCTCTCCCACGTTATCTGGGCAGGCTGTAGACTGCTTGCAAAGAAACTCCAGATTAAAGGTTTTCAGTATTATGACAATATTATTTCAGAATCACTTCTTTGGTGGTATCTCTATAAGAGAGCTCTTTTCCTAAATAAGAAAGTATTTTAATTGTACTGTGTTCAGGGTTATAGGGATGCCAACTCTTTTGTGCACCATCACATGGCGTACCCGGATGTTGCTATGCTGAATTAACACATCCCGTTTGCACAGGTTGTCCTAGGACAAAGAGAAGGCAATATTCAGGGTCCTTTCCAACTGAAACTGACAAAAAATAATTTTAAAAAGCACCGAGGATTGCTGAAGACATTATTTCTAGATGGTAACTTGTGTTATGTACATAAAGTAGATTTTAAACTATTAGATAAGCTGCTTTAAGTATCCTCACATCTCTGACTCTAACCAAACTGTACCATGTAAAATATTTCCATTAAACATATGACATTATACAATTATTCAAATATTAGCTATAGTTTTATCCCTTTGAATAAATATCTTGATGATCAATAATTATGGCTATCTTAAAAGATCCCCTGGAGAGAAAATATTTCAGCTCAATTTTAACATGTCCCTATTTTTATGCCAGTTCAGAAAACTCTGTGTCTTCAATTACTAATAATTGATCATTTATAGCACCCATTCTGTTCCCCACTGTCCCAACGTCCATAAAGAAAAGTAAAAATCTCTTTAACACATCATCATCTACATTGGTGCATTAAACTGCAACTTTATCTTTAGTGCTGGGCAGTGAGCATTTTACTCTCCGATTCTTCTTCACAGAAATTTTCCAAGTATTTTCCTGATTCCAGGTCTAAATTCAGTCCCCAGTTCCCAGCCGAAGAGCTTGCTCTTACTTCCTGGAGGAGAAGCCCTTCTGAAGGTAACAGTCCCAGCCTCTCTCCACGGCAGCACACACTTCCCAGTATCCCAACCTTGTCTATCCCCTTGTCTCAGAAAGTCTGTTCCTCTGGGAGAGCAGCTCCCCCTGTGAGTGCTGTACCACAGGCCTTCCCAGCCCTGACAGCGGCCTCTCTGATCGCAGCTCCTCTCTCTGTCTCTCTCTCCTCTCTCTCTGTCTCTCTCTCCTCTCCCCCTTCACTGGCTTTTCCATTCAGCCCATGGACAAGTCCTTCAACTCTAAAGAATTGTCTTTCAACCCTCACTTTCCCCTAAAACCCTAGTACTTCGGGATCCATCTCTTCAATGCTGTTAATACATTTCTAGGTGCAATAACTATTGCTGACATTTTTAACTACACATTCATTCGGGGCTGGACCAGACATGTGGGCTCATCAGTTCAAGCCCCTTCAAAGCATTGTTTTATTTTCTTTTGTTTTATGCTACTCCAGAGAAGACAATTTTCTATGAATGCAAACTACAGACCCCCCCCCCTCATCAGTTCAATAGAAGATTTATTTCATGTACTCTGCCTATGCCGGTAACTGATTTAGAATTGCTTTTCACTTTGCTCATTTCCAATCACCTCTAACTAAATAGTATTAGTCTCCTTGAATATCCATTTAGGGTAGAAGAAAACTACAAATTAAAAGACTGATTCAAAAATGTTTATAAAATTGTTATCACTCTCAGGTCAGCAAAATCTCTCTTTCCTTTGGTTTTCTCTTGCAATATTACAAACCAGACTACTTCTTAGAGGCATGTGAAAGAAATTAACATTTAGATTAAAAAGTAAATCATATTTTCCTTGAAAACAAGATTCTGTCTTGCATTTATTCAGTTACAGAATTTACAAACCGTAACTAGCCACTTGGGGCAACTGTCATTGGGATAGCCCCCGAGTTGAGACTGTAGCCTCAGATTTATACATTTCAGCTTGTTGCAGGGTCCTTGGCAGAGTTTTGATGTGTCCACTTGAGGACCTTGTCAGCTTATACAGATTCTGTCCAATTGAAGTTGTGTCAATTATACTAGAGCTCACATGTGCTGTAGTTGCTTTCAAATTATAGTCCATCTGGAAGCCACCTGGCTGGGCCGTGCCTTGCAGGGCACCTTCCAGCACTACACCTGACTTTCCATCCCAGGTCACTATACTTAGTGGTGAAAAAGGTGGGCTCTGCAGCCAGACGGCCTGGGTTTGAATCGCAACTTGGTCGTTTATTAGCTATATGAATTTGAGGAAGTCATTTACCTTTTCCACACTTCTGTTTCCTCAACTGAAAAATGAACAAATGATGAGTCCTGTCTCATTCAGGTGTTGTGAGGATTCAAGTTCATAGACTAGGCACGAAGAAAGGGCTCAATAAACAATAGCTAGTTATGCTAACTTTAAACTTACCCCATTATCTGATAAAAACTGTTCTAAAACTATGCTATCTAATGCTTATTTCAATAGTCTCTTAGTTCTCATTCTATTCCATTTTTTGACAACAGGTAATGTTTTGGAATATAATATTTTGGAAATGTTTTTGAACATTTCACCTTCAGTACCTCCACAATAATGCTTTCTCCTGGTTTTCGTCTTGTTTCTCCAAACATTATTCATTCTCCTTTTATAAATTCTATCCTCATCTCTGAAATCTGCTTATTCTTTCAGTTTTTGACCTTTTTTGTTTTCATTGTACCTGATCTCTTTCGGCGACATCCTCTACTCTCATGCTTATAATTATTGCTTTGATTCCGATGACTCTCAAATCTACATTTGCCAACCCACTGAAACTAAATCTTTATTTCTAACGGTATCAGCGTGTTTCTTCATGAACAGCCACCAGAATTAAACGCATCAGTCTAACCACACATCCTGTTGTCATTCCTCCATCCCCTTCTCAACCCTCTCTTCTTTTTGCATTTCCTCTCTTAGTTAATGGTGCCAATTTTCACCCCTGAGATCCAAGCCAGAAACAACAGAATCCTATTTAACTCCATATTGTCAGTCACATTCCCTGGCCAGATGTACATTTAAGGCAATTCTCCTATATTTTACCATTCCAAGTTCCTGGGGCTTGTTTTCAAGTCTTACTTCCTGTCCAACTCTGGTCATTTTTCTTTCCAGTTTAATATTTAACAGATTCCCATTTTTCTCAAAATAATGCCTATATTATCATAATAACATTCAAGGCCGGTCACTGTCTTCTTCCACCTCCCATTCCCACCAGCTGGGGAATCCTCCACTAGGGGCCCTCCAGGCTGCTCCTTCAGGGCTGTTACACGCTCTCTTGCTTCATGGAATTTTGCTTTTGCTTTTTCTCCATTTGGAATGTCTATTCACTTGCTAAGGGAGATCTACTTATTCACTCCTCAACATGCTGCTCCAATGTCAGGTCTTCAGTAAGCTTCTCTTCTAGTCAAAGTTAATCACACAGATTTAGGGCACTTGCCTTTACTATTGAGATATATATATTTTTTTTCTTTTTTTTTTTTTACTGTGCCTTCCTCTACTACGTTGTAATTTCTCTGAGGGCAGAACCAGTATTTTATCCACTTTTGTCCCTCCTTCCTCCCCACCCTGATGTCTATCACAAAGTCTGACATGCAGCAGGTATTCATGTTTGGCAAACATAATCATAGATTTGTACCACCGTGAATACCAGTCTGTATTGCACGTGTCTACCCAACGGCAGCCATGCATCTGCTTCTAACTGAAAGTTTTATTGATACTTATCTATTAATAGAATTATATTATTTATATTCTGCCTTCCCAAAAGGACTTCCCACAACCTAGAATAAATAGATACAGGTATAGAAATATCAAGTACGGAAAAATAAGACTCATCAATGAAGGGGATGTGAAAATCTAGGATTCTGCTCATTGTGCTCTCAGAATAACAGGTGGGACTTTCAATCAAGCATACATACCATCTGGCATCTTGTCTGCCGAGCTACGTAAACCACCCACCTTTGTTTTACATCATATATTGCATGCACCACATTTTTGACTCACATACACTTCCAGATTTCTTTATTTGAGATATGTTTACAAAAGGAAACTTTGCATATGACACTTTCTATTCCTCATTGAATAACAGCCAACTTTTCTTATTGAACATTTATGTTGACCAACATTTTCTTTCACGTTTGCTGACTGTAAAATGACAAAATGGAAACATGCTTTTTTGGTTCCTTCCTCATGGCAGTTTTTCCTATTTCAGATTTGTTTTCATCAAAAATGAATCTGTTAATTTTATTCTACTATATTTGTCCTCAGGTATTTTGAACAGTTTTACTTTTTTACCAACACAAAATGTATTTTCTTGTTGTTCAACAGTAGCTTAAAAAATTAAGATTCATTACTATGCAGCAGGAGGAAACATTTAGGAAACAGTGAAGGTGAAATGAACAGAACGCTAGTTCATTAAAGTCTCCGTATCTTCCTCTCTACTCTGACATCAAAGGTGGCCTTTGTCCCTTAAATTTACTGGGAGGTATTCACTGAATGACATGTGATTAAAGAAAGTTAAAATTAGAATTGCCTAATTAATATTTAATATCTCTTTCCCCGGGATTGAAAAAAAAAGTCTGTCTATCCACCTGTCTGTGTAACTGTCCATCTATCTATCCATCCATCTATTGTATTCAATCTTGCTAACAACAATAGCTGTACTCAACCCCTTCTTAGGCACCAAACCTTTTGCTAAGCTTTTTGTTAACATCATCCAGTTTCGTCCTCAAAGTGGCCCATGAAGTTCGCTATTACGATTCCCGTTTTACAGATAAGAAAACTGAGGCTTAGATAAGAAACCATTAATTATTGTACAGTAAATGAGTGCTAGTGTCAGAATTTTTTTCTCAAGTGCTAGTAACTCTAAAAGTGTGCTCTTCACAGTTCTGCTGTACTGTCTTCTAACCACAGCACACCACTGTCCTATGCGAGCTGAACATAAAACCTCCTCCTCCATTGTTAAGCATATTTTAAACACAGTCTCAAATACGTTTTGAGTTGATTTTAAAATAAAATTCTCAAGACTCTATTGAATGTGGCCTTCTTCTAATATCCCTTTATTTTGTACCCTCACTTCCTTCTAGTTTAAGGGAAAAGAAGCCCTGTTTCTCTTGTTCACCTTCAGTGATTACACATCCTGGATGCGATGTTGGAGTCTAACTTTGCCCTAAAGTGTAGAAGACCCAGAAGGCGCCAATGCTCTGTGGGAATTCTCACCCACAGCAGACATCATAGATTTTATGGATGTTCTTTGTTTATAGACAAAAATCTTACATGATGACATTAAGTTCTGTTTTCATAATTTAATTTGGATAATGCAACCAACAACAGTATTAATAATTAGAGTTTATTTGTGACTAACAACCTGCAGGTCTCCATTTAGGGCATTTCACATGACTGTGGCAACCTCATCCCCATGACGAGCATACAGCTTAGGAACGACTATCCCAGTTTCGCAGATGCAATGAGGCAAAGAGAGATGGTGAGGAATAGGGAATACGAACATACATGTTGTGGGCCCTGCCCAACATTCTTCCTTCCAATATCTCTTGCTACTGGTAAGGGTAGGTGTAAAAGATTCTAAAGTTGAGATTAGTCAGGATTTACCGGCAGACAACTGCCTTCCCTTGAAAACGCTCCACCCTCTCAGCTTTGGAGGCACTGCTTTCCTGGTTTTCCTCCTCTTTCTCTCTAGTCGCTCCTTCTTAGCCTCCTTTTCTGGATTCTCCTTCTTTATCCAACCTCAGGGCTTCTCAAGACTTGGTCGTGGTTAATAAAATAGTCTCTGCATTTCCAACAGCCAAATGTGTGGTTACCAATGGCCATGATTGGAGATTTAGGATTTAATAAAGATGAGGAGCTTTAATTTTAAATTTTCCAGATGAACTTTGGATCGTGACAGTGGACAGATCAGAGGTGGCCTTGGGGTGAGTTATTTGAATATGCCGTGGAAGGCTTTATCACAGGAGGAAAATATTGAACAGCCCTGTTATTCAATAAGTATTAATATTTATTGAATGCCTATTTGAGTCCATATGTTGTACTAATCACTAATAAGCTGCTATAGTCTGCAAAATTTATATGTTGCAATCCTAAGCCCCAAGGTGATGGTATTTAGAGGTGGAAACTTTGGGACATGATTAGATCATAAGGGCAGAGACCTCATAAACGGGACTAGTGCCCTTATAAGAAGAGGCCCGAGGAATCTTGCTTGCTCCTTTTACTATGTGAGGACACAGCTAGAAGTCACTGTCTATGAGGAACAGGTCCTCACTGCACATCGAATCTGACAATGCTTTGATCTTGGACTTCCCAGCCTCCAGACCTGTGAGAAATAAATGTTTACTATTTATAAGCCACCCAGTTTATGGTAGTACAGCAGCCTGAGTAAACTAAGACAGATCCTAAAGTTAATAAGACAATCTTTATTCTTAAGGAGCTCACAGTCTACGAGATGATAGAAACAAGTAAACAAATAATCTAATTACAAATTAAAATAAAAAGGGTCCACATTAGAGCTCTGTAAAAGGCATATCGGGATCAGAAAGGAAAGACAGGGCAATTTATGAGGGCTCCCCTTCCCGGCCCAGCCCCAGTGTTGGGGAGTTGGCTTTGTGGAGCACGTGATTCAGGGGGGTCTTGTGGGCAGTAGCAGGTAGAAGGGGTGAAGGGCATTCTGTAAAAGGGTGTGTGTGCACACTTTATTAGTATTTCTGTTATTGTGTTAGTTATTCCAGAAAGGACTGGTGTTGTTTATTCCTGAAAGCCCCTAACTGCTCTAAGTTATAAGACTGAGTAGATGGGAGCAATACGAGTATTTATTTGTAATCTACCATAATACTTGTACAGAGCATTGAAAAGATAGGCAATAATATTAGCTGAAACTTATTAAATAAATGTGTAGTTAGAGATGGATAAAGCCATATTTATAAGTTATTGACATTCAAACTGATGTGGAAAAATACAAGGTATCCCTATTTACCTGGTAAAGAAACAGTCTTAAAATGGCTTACTCAAGCTCTCAGGGTAAGTGAAGAAGCTTGAATCTGACCTTGGGAATCTTGACACAAAAGATATTGTTTCCACTGAATTCTTTCCCTTCTCTTTTTCTTCTGCAATATTATATTTTGATATCTGCCAATCTGGTGAGCCAAGTTACCACTAAAAATACTTGTCTCTCCCTCTCTCAGATACAGATTTATGTGTTGTGAAATATATGGATCATTTTTTTTGAAGTTCTGAATTTTAAATTAATGGCAAAAGAACTGTTTACACGGAACGGCAGCTTGCAAATCAACAGCTTATCAAGGTCACATAAAATAACACCATACTTTGCATTTTTATCTGTTTATTTTTTTAAAAAATAATCTCTCTGACCTTTTTGCACCCTGTGAACCTGGAAAAATGTTCCTCGTGAACAGCAGTGCCAGGAGGTGAGCTGGCTACAAGAATGAGCTAGAAATGTTTAGAAATGAGAATAATCATTTAAAGCTAGAGCAAACGGTAGAGTTTGCCAGGTGAGACAGCTTCATAGACAGAAGTAAAGAACTGTAAGACATAATTCTTGAGATTCATAACTAATTATGCTGCTTTGGAATTACGTTTCTTCCTAAGCATTCAATAACTGACGAACCAGCCAAAGACAGCATGTGTTATGCTCTCCCTCCTGTGATATGTCCAATGGCTATCTCATTGCTCATGAGAACCTACTAGAGAATGAGCACAGAGGAGTAAGATCTCATCAGTCTAGTGATGTTAAGGAGACAGACTCTGAATTCAGATACCTGATTCTTTTTAACCGAAAGATACTGGGCAAATTACCCAAGCTCTCTAAAACTCTTCTATCTGCAAGGTAGTGAGTATGATGGGAATTCTTAACTCACAGAGTAATAGAAAGACTAAATACAAGAATGCATGCAAAAATCCCAGCACATAATAAGTACCCATAAACATTAGTACTATTATTAGTAGTACCATTATCAGCCGAAATTGATTGTGACAGAAAAAATACCCTGAGACTAAAGTGCCATCTATATTCAATTAGAAGGTGCTGTGGTTTATATAGGGATTTTATTCCCTTTTTTCTCATCCCTTCCCCCACTTATTTTGGTAATAAATAAAGAGAGGCAGACTACTATCAACATGAAATTGAATAAATGAATCCCACAAGATTATACACTAAGTATCCAAAGTCATACCTTACAATTAAGTTGAACAAAACTAACTTACAGTCAACACTAAATGTGTAAAACATTTTATTTTAGCTATCAAGTGACTAAAAACAGGCAAAAGTCATAATCATGTTAAGCTAGAAGCTAATGAGAAGAATAAACATAGAAGTATTTTTTCACATTTACATCAATATCAGATTTACCTAAATAGTGTTTGTTTTTTTTTTACCAAAGCATTCCTCACTATCTAATATACTATACCATTTTTTAAAATTTTAGTTTGCTTTTTGTCCAGCTTCCCCGGTAGACTGGCATGGTGGCTCATGCCTGAAGTTCCAGCACTTTAAGAGGCTGAGGTGGAAGATCACTTGAGGTTAGGAGCTTGAGACCAGCCTGGGCAATACCACCTATAATAGGGGCTGGCGCTAGGAAGAGCTGAAGTTGAATTGCTGAGCAAATGAATGAACTCGGAAGATTTTCTCTAGTGCAACCCCCTAATTCTGTAGATGAAATGTGTGCACTCCCCTTAGGTGAAGGAAAGGTCAGATGTGAGTCTTCTATGACATCAGACTACTTCCAAAACTTAGTAGAAACCCCAGCAACTTCAATAGGATGCCAAATGTTGTTGATGTACAAAAGAATGAATTCCGTGAGAAACTGGATTCCTGCATTCTTTATTTGCATCATGCTAATTTTTAATGTACTTCTAGTTGGTTTTTTGCCAGGTTTCTAACCATCTATCTTTAACCATTTGATTATGCTCTTCCATATTTGACTGCTAAATAGACAGTTTTCCACATATATGAAGTACCTTGAACAGCTAAATTCAGAGACAGAAAAGTAGAATGGTGGTTGCCAAGAGTTTTGGGGAGGAGTGAACGGGGAGTTATTGCCTAATAGGCACAGAGTTTCAGTTTGGAAGATGAAAAGAGTTCTGAAGGTGGATAGTGGTGATCGTTACACAACAATGTGAAGATACTTAATACCATGGAAATATGCACTTAAATATAGTCAAGATGGTAAGTTTTATGTTATGTGTATTTTACCATAATTAAAAATAAAATAAAATTTTTAAATAGTAGGTAATTTTCAACATTTTTTTCTGAAATGCTTAGATATTACATCACTATCTTCAAACAGTTCAGAATTATTCTTTCAAGTTCTGTACATATTTCATTAATATATACACACATATATGTCAGATGCATTAAATGTATATTAGTCATAAATTATAGCTGAGCTTATAAAACTTGAATGTTTGATATCTCCCCAGTGATGTGTATGAGTTATGATACATTGGAATCTGGAATTATATTTACTTTCTGTACGTAAAGAAATTTGTATAGAAAAGGCTACATGGGTTAGTGAAGCTTTAAAAGACTGAGTGAGAGAAGTAAAATCATTTTATTATCAGAGGAACATGAATTCTGCTTCATGTGCATCTACATCTAAGATTTACACATAAAATACACTATTTCCCATGCTGAGACGGCCTCCAAAGAACAAGATCTCTTTTGTCTGATCAAATCAACGTATCATTTGAAAAATATCTGATTTGTAAATTTGCTGTTTCCATAAGTTCTATTGCATAATATGCCCAGTGAATGTCTGAAACAACACAAAATCATTTGGCAGCATTTATTCCTTTGGAAATTATATTTGGGGATCTATTTATATTTTTCTCTAATGTTTAATCATGCCCAATAATATTTATTAATCATGGAGGGTAATATTAAAATTTCAGCATGTCATTAAAGTTTTACAAATGAATGAATTAAAATTACAAATAATTCACAGATCTAATCTCCATCAGCCATCAATATAACCAAATAAAATTATTCAGTGAAAATTCTTTGCTCTGGTCTTTGCCACTCAAAGTTTAGTCTGTGGGCCAGCAGTGCCCTGGTGATCTGAAAATTTGTTAGACATGGAGGACCCCAGGCTCTATCCAGATCTCCTTTAATAAGATCCCCAGGTGATCTGTGTGCATCTTAGCATTTGAGAAGAGCTGCCCTATGTGTATTTAAAGACACATAATAAGTATTTTCCAAATTTATTGTCTGTGGGGATCAAGATCGTGGAAGAACATTTGTTTATTTTTCTAATGTCTTGATTCCTTATTTCTTAGCTGGTAAAATATACTTTTTAGAGAAAAGCCTGTCTTTTCAAGACAACTGAATATTTTGACACAGGATTCCTGTCTTTAAACCTTTAGCATCACTAGATCAAGGATGAGAAAAGGGAAAAATAACTAGGAATGACCCAAAATTATAGGCCTCTTCAGAAGGAAAACCCTTTACCAGGCTTGGGAAGAATTCTGCCTGCAGTAAATAACCCATCAGTGCTTGCTGACCCATGGCAGTTGGACAGAGAACTCTGACAGGTAAGCATACAAAAAGCCTCACCCTATTAGTTAGAAGAGCAACAATTAGTGGCAAGAATACAACAAAGTGTATTGCCCTGGAAAGCCAAACAGTGCTTGGAGAACTCTAAAGTAAGCAGAGTTTTCCAGGGTATGGACTGAATAGCCTCGTTTCTAGATAGTGCCTGGCCAGGGAGTAGCGGTATTGTGATGGGGGTAACAGGGGTCCCCCAACACGCTTACCCCAGGGCTGGATATTGTTCACCCTCTAAGCAAGAAACTCTGGAAGACGAGTTAGAAGTGTGTCTGGGTTCAAAGAATGTACACTGAGCAAAACGTACAGAAGGTAAAGAGGGTGCGTTTTCCTGCAGTGTGTTGACAAAGTGGGCGTGTGCTAAATCAACGTCGAGATAGGATGCGGAGCCCTTCCTTGCACCTGGGATTTAGAGCAGATGTAGCGTGATTCCCTGCACCTCTGCACCAGGTCCATGAGAAAGAGGACAGAAGACTGAGCTGGTGAGTGCCGAGCTCTCAGAGGGCGTCCACTGCCCCTACCTTCCGGTGGGAGGGGACACGGAAGGGGAGACATCTTGGCCTGCAGAGCACTGGTCGCACAGGAGTGCCGGGAGCAAGGAGGGAGCCCAGGCTGCATCCCTTGCATTGAGTCCTATGAATGGCATTCTTCTGTCTGATGTCACCTCACCGGCACTGTTCCCAAAGAAGACCTAGAGGAAGGCTGCAAGGACTACTGTAGGGTGCAGGACCCTTGCCTTTCCTGCCTTTTGCTCAGCCTGGTGGCAGTGTCATCCACCACAAGGAAGGCTTTCTGACAGAGCATTAGCTCACACTCACTCACTCACCTGAGACCTCCCACACACATTTGCCCACAGTCAGGAACCCTACTCATGTGATCCTTGAACCAGCAGCACAGGCATTCCCTGGGAGCTTGCTAGGAATGCCCCACCCCAGACGCAGTCAGAATCTGTGTGTGTGTGTGTGCGTGTGCATGTGCGTGCTTGTGTGTTTTACAAGATTAATGTTTAAGAAACGTTGTTCTGTAGCATTAACAGAACAAATATAGCTTGTGTCTCTCTGGAGATGGGAGCATTCTCTCTCCGAGCACATCTGAACAAAATGAGGTGGGCTCCCTGCATCTGGGCCACTAAAACCTGAGCAGCCAGAGGTTCTCTGCACAGGAGAGGGGACTGGGCTGCATGTGTCCCCTCCAGACCCAGCAAAAGCTCTGGACAGGCTCCAGAAGAAAACAGGTCCATGAGAACAGAGCCCATTCCGCATCCTTGAGAAGTGGTGAGTGTCATAATTTAGCATTGTTGGAAGAGGGCTTTGGTGCAAGCTCCATTTCAGCAGAGGGAGAATTTGCATTGGATTTCTAAACCATCTGAGGTTTTTTCACCTTCAGAAAGAAAGGGTTTCAAATCTGGTTCAAATCAAGCTAAAATATTACCAAGAATTTTTAAATCACTTAAGCCATAAATTAAATATACTCTTTAAAAATTGTCTATAGGCTTGCAAGGAAAAAAATTTACAGTGTGGATCTAACCCCTGAAAACTCTAATCTTCTGCAAATTAACAAATAGTAATTACAAATCTAAAATAATAAATCTAAAACAACTTTTAAAAGTAAGGCATTGATTTCAATAGAGAAGTGATTTGATTTACAATTATAGATTTATATGCAGATTTTTGGACCAGATCTATCGAGGAAATTTGTGTCCTGGCATTCATTCTAAACTGGCATGAGGCACACATATTACCTGAATAATTCTGTTTTTAAGATCTACTTAAGTTTTAATTAAGCAGCATTTATACTCACCCCAAATCTAGTTAATTACCATTTATGTACCTGGCATGTGATTAATGGGCAACATTTTCATTATCATCATTGAATTTGTCTTTTAAATGACTTGACATGCTTACTAAATGAAATAATTGGGACATGAGAAATACATATTATGAAGGAGGCACTGAATCAAAATATTCTGAAATATATTGAGGAAATGATTTAACAAGAAAATAGTAATATAAAGTGACAGCTTTAAGAGAATGAGATAAAAGTTAAGCCAATGATTATCAAGTCAAAAACAAATGCCATAATTCAAGATAAAACAGGTCACAGGCACTTTTCCAGATATGATTAAAAATGCGTAGAATATAAAGAATGTTTCCATCTTTTGCCCTATCTTGTATATCCTTTCTTTCTACCTGCACTTTTATCACAGCAAATATTTTTTCCATAATGGTACTCTAAATTACAAAAGATACATACTTCATCAGCATACTTGACACTATACCTTTTTCAATTTAAATTCATATACATAACTCACATCTCAATCAGATATTTCAGAGAGAAGATGAGTTCCCTTTGCCGTTCTTTAAGATATATCGATGAACATAGTTCATAATAATGTACATATTCAAAATTTGTCAATGGGTCAGACCATCATAACACCAAAAATGTTCCTATGTTGTTATAGCCAAGAAGTCAAGATTTGATGTATAGATGGTGACATGGCAGACAGCCAGAATCATTGATACATTTTTAAAGCAAATTAGCTAGAGACTTATTAGTGCAATTAGCTTGAGATTTATTAATGCTATTTAAACTATTAAAATAATCTAATAGTGCTTTTACATGGATTTCCCCTAATTTTCCCTTACCTCTAGCTCATTTATGTGACTCATATGTCTGGTTTATGTGTCTGCCCTTACAAAGGTAGTACATGTAGCATCAAATGTAAGTTATTGGAAGAAATAGGAGTGAATATAATTCTGTAGACCCATGAACTATTTTGCTTATCTGCTTCACACAGTAAAAAGCATGGTGGAGTGCAATGACTACAGAACTGAGAGTCAGAGCACTTAATTTCAGCTGAGGTGGAAATATGCCTTGAGTAACTTGCTGGTAACAAAACTGGTAAATCACAAAACCAAGATCCCAGCCCAGGTCTGCCAGACTCCAAAGCCCTGAAGAGGCAATTGCATTATATATTAATAAATTTCTATTACCCAGTTATTTCACAGATTTTTCCCTTTCATCACAGTGTGGTCAATCTGTTTGGGGGGTTTGTGTTGATAGTTGGTTGGTTGGTTTATGTTCAAAGAAATATCTGACCTACTATTTATCAGATGAGCTAAAGATAATGGAAATTAAAGTCCAAGCTATATTTGTTCTGTTAATGCTACAGAACAACGTTTCTTAAACATTAATCTTGTAAAACACACACGCACGCACACGCACATACACACATACAGATTCTGACTGCGTCTGGGGTGGGGCATTCCCAGCAAGCTCCCAGGGAACCAGCTGCTGGTTCAAGGATCACATGAGTAGCAAGGCTTATGGAAGACTACGGCCAATGATCTGCTTTGGGATTTGAATGAGGTTGGCTAAACTGCTAAATGGGGCATACGCACTTAGAGCATTAGCTGCACATCTGGTTAACACAGCTATTACATGCCAAGTTAAAAAAATAAATAGATGAAGTTATGAAATAAGGCCCCTAACCAAAAGTGGTCCCTTTGACTTCTGAAACTACTGCAAATGAGTGGAGCCACTAAAAGACCAAGAAAACCTGGACACGGTTTGACTGGGTTCTATAACTCAGTATTTACTTTTCTCGCTGCAATCCTTCCAACACTTTCCTAATTATTTTTGATTCACTCACTCAGAATAGGCTACCTTCCAAAAAGAGGACCAGAAAGTCCTTTCCTTCAACACAAAGTTTAAGAAAATGCATCATTAAAAAATGCCAATGGAAGCAGAAAAATCGTCCAAAAGTACATATTAGGATCAAAAAATCTAGAATATAATTCTACAAAGTAAATAAAAAGAATATATTAGTATTTTATTCTGATTAGAAAAAGACTCTTGAAAAGGAACACTCCCAAGATGTGCTATTTCACAACGGAAACTTTAACACAATGTTTTGACTGCTTTACAGCACAACCTATGTCAAGGATATTGCCAGAAGCACTGGTCCTCTCCTTGCATCTACATTATTATTATTTTTTTATCAACACCATAGGGTGAAAATCCTTCTGGTAGATAACACACATAGCTCTCAGGACTATGAACAGAAGCTTAGAGGGTACAGATAAAATATCTCTACGTACACTGATCTTACTTCAAGACAGACTATAAAGCATATGGCCAAGCAAATGCAGTCATTCTGTTATCCCTGCCACTCCCTGCTCTATAAAATAATGTTTTTCCCAGCTCACACATTATATAATAAAGACTTGTCTTTATTCTGCGAAGCACACTTTCCCTCCCCACCTCTCCTGTTACATTGTCCAACCAAAATCTGTTCCAGCAGATTTGAGAGTCGATATTTGCATCTTTAGAAATAATAGACAAATTTTCTGTTTCATGCTACATCTGGTTTCAAGTCTCCCTCTTTAACAGAGTAGCATCTTGGAAAATGCATGACTTTTAAGACCAGCAAGCATAGTCCCAGTTCTCCCCAACTATAAACCATTCCATAAGTGTTGCTGCGAGAAATGGCTACAGGGGAGGAAAGATAAAATACCTTCCACAGAATAACATATGTAAATTCTTGGAGGGGTGACGATGCAAACATGAATGGGAAAAGATTAAATTAGGAGAAACAATACAAGAGAATAATTTTTGCTCTCTTATTAGAGGAAATAATATCAAAATGTTTGGTAGAAAAATGTTTAAGGTGTGAAACATGAAAAGTGCTTCTACAACTCGTTAAGAGAAAAGAAAACAAGCCGATATAAAAATAAGCAAGGGTTCTGAAAAGAATTCTCGGGAGAGGAAATGCAAATGTCCAATAAACATGAGTAAAGATGTTCAACCTTACCAGTAATCAGGAAAAAACAAATTAAAAGAATTAGGGTCTACATTTCCCACCAGATTGATAATAAACAGTGGGTGGTTTGGTGGTTGTAGAGAAAGAGGCACTCTTGCATATCCTCACTAGAAGACTATCTCACAGCAATCCAATTGCTGTTTTTTTTTTCCTTTGCATAGAAAGTGCAGACTACATCTGTGTGTAAACCAACCTGCACAAAAAGGGAGCATAATTCCAAACCGCATATCCCTTTCCCCTAGTAAACAAGAAATTATAGGAGTCACTTGATACCTTCATTTTCCCAGGTTGTTCTGGAATTGTACCGCATACAACCCATGCAGCCAATACAGCAGCCCTGTTCTTTCCCAGCCATAAAAAGACTCTTTAGAAGAAACAACAGTAAAGTTAAAAGATGCAGATTTCTTTGTTGAGTATCGGTCAAAAGGAACTGGGACAACTAGCAAAGACAGCTCAGAATCCCCCTGGAGCTATACTATAGAAAAAAAATATGATCTGTCCACCTGCTTTGCTAATTTGGGCTCAAGAACTTGAACATCAAGATAGTTTATTTTTTTCCATTATTAAAAAATCCATTTCATGAGTAGCAGCCAATCTGTCCTCCCATTACCTACAGAACCATCCACTTAATGAAGAAAGTATTTGTTTTAGAGTACAATGAGGATACACAAACCGCTGGAGACAAGGTTTTGCCAATGAGAAGCCCTGAAGCTCTGATCCAGCAGGTATCTCCTGCCAGGATGTCTTATTTTTAGTTAGGAAATGATTTTCTACAAGCCATGCAAGTTCTTCTTGCTTTGTATTTAAGATTTAAAGAATCTTTGTTCTTGGCAACCTGAAAATGAAAAATAAACTAGATGCTATCTTCAGGCTTTAAGACCCCAAAGTGAGGGTAATGAAAAGTGCAGTGGCATTTGATTATGGAAAACTAAACCTCTGCTCCTTCAACTCATTGCCCTGAATTTCAAGTATAAAGCATTCATGTAATGAGCATCATCAGAATAACCTAGTTTGGGATGCTAAAATAAAATAAATGTAAAAGATTTGCAACCTGCATAAATAAGTTATTAGTTCACAAAGGTCCTAGGTGATCCTGCTGCTACCTCCTCTTTCTCCACTATTCCTCAGGAAATATGGAAAATATTACATTCAAATTGCTCTTATAATTATTACAAAAAGAATCTGACAGTCAGGAAGAGCCAAGCCCTGGCAATTCCATGCAGTGACATGGTGTCTTAGTCTATTTGTGCTGCTATAACAAAATCCCTGAGACTGAGTAATTTATAATGAGCAGAAATATATTGGCTCATGGTTCTGGAGGCTGGGAAGTCCAAGATCAGGGCCAGCATCTGGCAAGAGCCTTCTTGCTGTATCATCTTATGGCAGAAGGTAGAAGGACAAAGAGAGAAAGAGAGACAAAGAGAGAGGGGGGAACAAACTTGTTCTTTTATGAAGAACCCACTCCATGACAATGAACCCACTCCTATGAGAATGGCACTAATCTATTCATGAGAACTGAGCCCTCATGACCTAATCACCTCTCATTAGGCCCCACCACCCAACTCTGTTGCATTGGAGATTAAATTTCCAAAACATACTTTTTGTAAGACATATTCAACCTAAAGCATGTGTATTATCTCCTCTAGGTATACCCACTTCACATATTTAATCTTTGTCCTTTTCCCAGTATTTTGCTTGAAAATCATTCATTCAACCGATCTTGTCTTTGTACAGTACCACCCTTTCCAACATGTGACAGACTGCTAACTTTCCCTCAAAATCAATTCTCTGCTCTTGTCCTAGGCACCTGGTTACAACTAGAGACTATATTTCTCAGCCTCGTTTGCTGTTAGGCATGGTAATGTTACCAAGTTTCTGTCAGTGTATATAATAATGTGTGCTACTTCACACCTTGGCCATAAAACGTTGGTCTTTCTTTCTCATATCTTTCTTTCTTTCTCATATCCTCACAAGCTAGAATAGGGATATAATAGTGACCATCTATAAATAACCATGAAGATGAGGACAAATCCCTAGAGGATAATAGAGCAATAATATGGAAAGACTCTGGGTCTCTGAATGATGTCACAAAACAGAGCCACCTTGTCAGACTAAATTGATTGAACTATAACATAAGAGAAAAAATAAATCTCTATCCCCTTTAAGTGGCTGTTTTCTGAGGCCTTTTTGTCATAGCAGCTTAGCCTTTATCATAACAAATACAAAAGAAATCAATTTGTTCAATCAAATTCTGCTTTTTAACATGCTATTTTTCCCAGCAGTAACTCCCTTTGAATATGTACTTCTGGTCATTCAAAAAATTTTAAAAGCCCCAAATAGACTATCTAATTTTATAAACCCACGCCATTGGTGATAAATACATGTCAACACCTGACATGTATTTATAACAATGAATAATTGAATTATTTAACTAAAACAATGAACAGGAAAAAAAGACCAATTTCTAATTGTTGCTACAAAACGAGTTAGCCGTGTCAGTGTGATAAAAAGTGTGATAAAATAAAAAGGAGGCAGGCATCCCATGGTTTAAATTCAAGATCTCACAATTAATAGCTACTTTGGGCATGATTTTGGGCATGTTCCCTCATTTCTCTGACCTTAATGTAATTAAGAATTACAATTAACAATCCAGAACACAATGTTATAATAATCGGTGTTTACCCTAATAACTAGCAAGTAGTAGGTAGTCAGCAAGAGTGTAGTTACTTGCAGTAATCCTTTAATTAATGAACATATTTACATATAACAACTGTACAGAATAGTTGCTCTCACTGAACCACTACTTAAAGCCATTTGGCAATGATGTCGATGAGCACCCTTTCATTTCAAGCCCCACTTGGGTTTGTCTTTTGGGGTTGTCTGGACTCAGCGGAAGCTCTCCCTCATCTCTTATTATTCTCATTCCATACTCTTCTGTACTTTTTTTCTTCCATAGAAGGCTCTCATCATTATATATAGCAAATGCTAATTCTTTACCTGTAATTGCTTCAAAGTTTCCCCTAAATTGTAAGCGTTTAACAGGATTACTACTAAGTAGTCTGCATCTTCCATGTCTCCTGTAAAACCTAAACTGGTACTTTTTACTCCAGAATTGGGTTTTCTTGGAATTTGCAGAACACTGTAGATCTGCACTGGGTCTGAATTCTTCTGCATTTTGGGGTTCTGTATTTGGTCCTGAGGTGAAAAGTCTAACTTTCAAGTTGGGTGTGAGGTAGAAACCTCATCCCTGGTGCAGAGAGAGAGGATACGATGGCCTCTGTGCAGTCCTTATATCCTCTCTGTCTTCCTAGGGTTCCACTCTTTGACAAGTCACATGCACAACTGTGTGAGCTTAAAAAAAAAAAAAGCATAACACTTTAAATGAAAAGAAATTCTTCCTTAAAATTATATTATTATCAAATTAAGGAGGTAGCCTTCTGCAGAAACAAAGAAACAACAAATGAGAGCTAAGTGTAAAAATAGCAAGTGAATCTATCTGAATCGTCTTGAGTCCCTTAGGTTTTTTATGCCATTGCATACAACAAGCTGAATATTTTGATCAGGTGAAAATTAGGGTATCATTTTGATTACACTACTGGTTTTGTGAAGTAAATATAACTTCTCAAATAAACAATATTGGAAGAACAGAATGTGCCTGATGCAGCACAGTGAGGGAGGCCATGCTCCGTCCCTGACGGAGGCCATGTGGACTGGCCCATTGTTGTGAATATCCTAGAATATACCTTTCCAAGGAAGAAACACATATGTTTCTGTGAACACACATCAGTGCACAGAGGAAAAAAGATTTAATGTGTCTGAACCAGGGAATGATATAACTTCACAGTAATAGCCCTTCAACAACATAGTATTTAATAGAAAAACCACCAATTTGTTCTTATTACATAAAATGAGGAAACTACCAACTATCTCTAATCAATGTCAAAAGAAAAGTAGTTGCTCACCATTTAGGAAACAGTGGCAGAGATACTTATCTCCGCTTGTTTTCAGTTATCCCAAGCAATAGACGAATCAGCTTTGCACATGTGCCCCTTCTCTAAGTGATCCTAAATGCCATCCATCCACTGCCTGCCTGAGCTCAGGTGAGTTATTTAGTCCTATCTATAAAAAGATATTCTAACTTCTTCTTTTAAATGGCCACTGTAAGAATTAACAATTCAGATCCAGAAGAGTAATGCAGGTGTGTCTTGCCGAGCTTAAAGTAGTATGTAAATAAGAGCACTCCTATTAGAATCTGTTAGTTAAAAAACATTAAAGGATAGCTACTGGAAATGTCTTTAAAGTATTTATGGTACACTTTTACAAAATACAGTCTAAGTTTCACCAGGAAAGGACCATGTTGGCCTCATTCATATTTGGATGACTGAGGCTCATCGAAGTGCCTGGCACGTAGGAGGCATTCAATAGAAAGTTACTAAATGAAGGAATGAACTAATCAAATAAGTAATGGCAAGTTAGAAGTAGAAAAAAATTGTATTAATATATAACCTCTAATTCAACTACAATTGATATTTTGATATAATTTCTTCTAGCTTTTTATTCTTATACTTTATAAGAAATAACTCTATAATATGATAATAGCTAGCTTTTACTAAACACACTGGCCTAAATGAACACTTGACAGACAGCATTATCTCATTTAATAAGCACAATTGCATGTGTTAAGGGTTTCTATTACCCTCAAAAAACAAATATGAGAATCGAGGTATGTGTTTAAGATTTCACTTGATGTCTAAAATTTTAATTTTTGTTCAATATTCAGGAACAAACACGTACAGGACAGATCCATTGCATACAATTTAAAAAGAATAGTAAGAAAAACATTAACTTAGCCGCTTATAATCAATTAAAAATGTATCCCTTCATTTTCACCCTTGACACACTTTACCTGCAATTGAACATAGTACATAAAGCATCATAAATATTTTGTTTTATTCCTTTGTTTTTATAACAGATTATATGATAGGTAGATATTATCATTTTCCTTTGTCTTAGAAAAGAAGAGAAGCACAGAAAGTTCAGTGACTTAGCCAAGATATCTAGCAGGCTACAGGAAGGTTTATCGCCAGAATTTATCTCTCCTTAATCTCCAAACGACTGCTTTTGCTATGTGCACTTTCAAAAATGTAATAATGATCACACTAAATGTGAGAGTTGATAAAGCAAATAACCATCCATGTTAAAGTTGTTACACTACCTTGTTAGTCATGGTAATGTTGCCAATTAACCCTCAAATGTTGAATTAACAAAGGAAAGCAAACAGTGCTTTACAATTATATCTATCCATGCCAACTTTTGAAAATCAAGATGAGTTGATTTGAACGTATAAGGGCAAACCCACAAGTTATGTCCACACACACGCAAAAGCACTTAAAAGAGATAGTTGGCACCGACAAAAGGCAAAGCAAATTTGAATATGGAGAAACACAAATTATTTTTATTCATGGGGGAAAATGAGGAAATTTTATATCTAAGTTTGTTAGACAACTTACGATCGGCTCTACATGTTTCAATAAATCAACATTATATTAGTATATACTCCGTATGCAGGGTACAGTATTCTGCATGATGAGATATATAAAAAAGTAGAAAACACTGTCCTTGTCATTTAGACTTTTAGAAATTATTAATGTGTATCTCTTTACCAACTAAAATAAAATGAGGAAATTGATAAAATGAGGAAATGCTGCAGAAATGCATTTCATGGAAGTTTAGAATATGTATACCTTGAGATATTCAAGATTCCAATAAGAGGAGAGGGGTGGGAAATAGATTTAATGTGTTCAGCATAAAATGTGGAAGCCAGTCTGATTCAAGCATAACGTTTGTGTAGAGGGATAAATGGAGTATGATGTGGGAGAGAGGTTGGGACCAGATTACCAAGAAGTTTGGATTTCAGGCTAGGTTTGTATTAAATTTGTCAGGAAATTCTGAGCTATTTTGATAGAATAGAATCAAATCTGTGTTTAAGGATGACTTCAGGCAAAACATGCAAAACATATTGCATGCAGAAAGAAAATCTGGAGGCAGAAAAAATGTGCAGACCAGTCTTTCATGATGTAAAAAAGATGACTGAACAAGACAGGCAGCAGAAAGAAAGGCGAAAAAAAGCATTAAAAGGAAAGAACGATTGAGACTTGATGACTGATCACATATAAAAGAAAGGAACAGGAGGAGTCCAAACCCCAAAACTTCAAGCCGATGATCAGGAGAATACCAGTGCCACTAATACACTAAACAAGTGCAGGAAGGCATGTTCTGGGGAAGAAAGAATTTAGTTTAGGATGTATGGAGTTCTGGGTACAGCAGAGCATCTAGGCAGAACCATGTCATGCTCTTTGGAAACATAAGACTGGAGACATGTGTGTGGAGGCCAGAGGGAAGTCAAGGCCTGAAGATGAAGACATCAGAGCATCTATCACAATGGATGAGATTTCCTAAAAGGGTGGAAAGAAAGACCGGCCAAGGGGTGAGAGTTTATTCTTGTGTTATTCCCCTACTTGAGAGCAAGGAAAAGAAGATACAGTGAAGACCTGGTTAGGAACTTAGAGAGAACTGTAATAGTATCATGTTCAAATCAAAAGGGAAATTTCGGTCAGAGAGGATGAGTACTGAAAACATGTGAATGGGTCATACGATCAGAAAGAGACATGTGACCTTGAAGACAGCAGTTTTGCAAAACAAGACAGCAGTGGTTAAGGATCCAAGACAGAGTAGACAGTGAGGAATGGAGGGTAAGTGTGAAAATCACCGACAATTCAGAGAATTAGGGCACAATACTGAGAACAGCACATGTGAGTGTGCACATGTGTGTTGACGTGCATGTGTTAGGGGATATCTTCTGTGCTGAAATAAATAACACTTAATGTTGGAACAGGACTGCATCTGTGTGTATTTCAACTAAGTCACCAACCTGGTGGTCCTCAGATATCCAAGTGAATGAGAAAGAGTACCTCATCCTTGTCCCCCATTTCTAAGAATTTAGGAAGAAAATGGCCTTGGGAAGTTCTTTCACATCTCTTGAATTTCTTGGTAAGATTTAAAAAATACAAAAAGGATTTTTTCAGAGTTAGAATGCAGTAGCATTTTCTTCCTCCTGTTCATGAGAAACCTCTCATGGATTCTAGAACTGATTAATGTGGGCTGGGAGAAGGGCTGACCGTCCTCTCTGAAGGCAGAGGCAGAGCAGCCTGCACTTCCAGACTGCTCTTCCAGGGCAGGTAGGCATGCAGACTCCTCCCTGGACCACCTCTACCGACCACGCAGGAGGAGCTGGCTTTGCTCTTGTCCATGTAAGCCACCTGGCAAAAGAGGAGACCTTGGCTTGGCTGAGAACAAGCCAGGGGGGATTGTAGCCCAAGGCTTGGGAGGAGCCCACCCCCTGGGGTATAAAGAAGCCTGTGTTCCCTGCCAATGGAACTGTTAGAGAGCAAGCCTCTGAAAGCACCATCATGGAAGGAGTGAGCTTTAACCTCAGCCAAGATGAGAGAAAACAACAGAACTAGGTCACAAATGTCATGCCTACCCTCTTACCTACACCCCGTCTCATCAAGGAGCCATATGGCAGTTGCTAGGGGTAGGAGGTGTGCAAGGAGGGAGGAGCCACCTTTTCCCTGGAACGTAGGCTTCCAATCTGAACCCTTTGACCTTGGGGGAAGTCCAAGATCTAGTTGATGTACTTGTTTGTAATTTTAATTAGTACAAAGTATATTGTGCACAAGTTTTCTAAATTGTTTCAATTTTATAGCAAGAGGAATTTTATCATCTAAGAGTAATCAAATATCATGGAGCCGTGCAAGTCTTTGCCCAAGGAAAAGAAGATCACCTGAAATAATATGTAAAGGGACAGGATCAGGTTTTAATCATGAGTCCATATATAAATGTGGTAGGCATTGCATAGTATGTTCCTCTCCTGGGGAGCCACGGTGGATTTTGACATATTTAAAGCCCTGAGAAATCCTGCAGTAAAGGAGCCCATTATTACTGTGTTAATCCTAATATTTCCCAAATGTATTTACCAAGGAATTTTTTTTTTCAGAGAATGCTGATTAACATCCTCATATTTCACTGAACAGAGTTTTAAAGCATTGTTCTGGCATAATACTAAATCTCTATCTCCTAAAATATATTTTGGTGTACTCAATTAATGACTCATTCTTAAGAATGAGCTATACAGTGTTATTCTTTTATTTATAAATTGTATAACAAAATATGTTCATAGTACTTTTTCTTCAATTCTTTGTTTAGCTAATCTCATTGAGAAATTCAATATTTACGTAAGTGAATTTTCTGGATAATGAGAACTTTCTTCTATAAATTTCAACATTTAAAAATGGCAGTCATTAAAAACAAAACCTCTGAATATAATCAAGCATTTTGACTATTCAGGATTATCATTATAAACATGAATGCTACACATTATTACTCAGTGGTGTAGTATCTTTGCCCTTGGGGACTTTGGGGACAGAGGCACAGGGTTTTATGGCTTGGGTGTTTGAAAATCACTTTTGTTTCCTCTTGTGCAATCCATCTGTCAGCTGCTGCTACCAATCGGCAAGCTCTGAGTAAGGGGCTGTGGGCATTTATGGCACTCCGAGTATTTAGACTTTGGGAAAGCTTTGTTACTTACTCAAGAACCATTGCTGTTGGCTTGTTGGTTTTTGTTTTACTTGCTTTCAGATTTGATCTTTTAAAATGTCAGGAAACAGGATCTCATGATGAAACAGTATTTCTTGAGTTCTCAGGACGGCTACAGACAAGTTACTAGTTTGTGCACTGCATAAAGGACTACGGGCTGCGGTGGGAGGGACTAAAGTCCAGTGGAGATGCCAGCCATCAAGTTCTCAGCCTGTGGGACTCGTTATTTGTCCACTAATTAATTTCTGCACAACCAGAGGAGGTGCCTTTTCCAAATTCACTCAGGGGCACCCTAAGGACTGGTGGTGATCATACAGCCCTGCTGCTTCGGTAGACACGAGATGCCATGTCCTTTGCGTGATTCTCTTTGGACTTCTCTTCCTGTGTCCCCCAAATAATGTTACTGAAGCTGCCCTTCTACCAAGCCCCATTTCATCCCCAAACAAGTTGCCCTTTATTGGCAAAAGCACACTGTTATTTAAATATCACTGATAAATTTGAAATGAAATTTGCTAACCCACAAAACTTTCTTTGTTCCTCTGCTTCTCAGCCTATCCAGGCAATGTCCCACAAATGGATAAAATTAATTGTCAACATAATGCTATACTGGCCCCGTCACAACAAATTACTGACCCCAGACACCTGAATATTCACGGTGCTAATCTAATCTGTCTGGAACACATTACGAAAGAAGAGAGCTGGGAAAGGCATGATGTACATTTTGTAACCAAATAGAAAAGACGAGCCACTTGTCAAATGTTGGTTGCATTGGGAAGAGCTGAAGGAGGCACATCCTGAGGGTTAATGTACCCTTGGGTGGGTACTTACATGGCTGAAGTCACCAAGGTGAGGTCTAGCTCAACTACCATAGGAATCTCACTAGTCTCGGAGGGAAAATACAGTACTTATGTTCTGATTCTGCCACTTAGTTACTGTATAACTTTGCTGAGTTTCAGTTCCCTCATCAATCAAATGGGGACAGTAAGAATGATACTTGCTTAACAGTGTGAGCATTTCTTGAAATATAATTATCCTTCAGTATCTGAGAGAGATTGGTTCCAGAACCTCCCCTGGATACCAAAATCTGTGAATATTTAAGTCTCTTACATAAAATGGCATATTATTTACATATAAGCTATGCACATCTTCCCGTATACTTTAAATCTCTAGAATATTTGTAATGCCTAATACAAGCGCTATGCAAAAAGTTGTTATACTCCATCATGTTTTATTTGTATTCTTTATCGTCATAGTCTTATTTTTATTGTATTTTTTTCTGAATAATTTTGATCTGTAGTTGGTTGAAACCATGGATGCAGACCCCAGATATGGAGGGCCACTGTCATGGAGATGAAAGCCTTGTAAACTCTATGGAAACACTTTAAATACCAAGTAAACCTCTTAAGTCTGGAACCCTTGCAATTAGAAGTATCCTGGGATAGGGTGCAGTGTGCATCGTGTGGGGGATGGACACGCTTGAAGCTCTGACTCAGGCAGGGCTAAGGCAATATATGTAACCTAAACATTTGTACCCCATAATATGCTGAAATAAAAAAGAAAAAAAAGCAAATATAAATCATACAGATCCATGGGGGTGGGGAAGTAACCTGGAATAGAAAAATTTGCATTTCATTAACACAGGTCTCTGCCCACCCCCATGCCCAAGTAAATATTAATAAGATGAAGATTCTTTGCTCCCGCCTCATGCAATTTTGACATAATGTAGGTCAGGTGAAGGCGACTATAAACACAGCACACATACCACCAGCAAAGAGCAGTAAGAATTCCACCCCTAGCAAGAGAGGGCAAGAGCGGTAGGTAATGGGGAATTTCTCCATTATTTGGAGACAATCCTGATTAAGTCAATGACTCCAAACAATCTCAAAACTTTCAAAAATATAACATGGATAGCGGCCTTTATAAAGTTAATCTGGTTAATATTTCTGTTAATTTCATGCTGAGTAAATACAGCACAAACCCACAGTTCAGGGTGTTTGGGAGTGTCAGGTCTGGAATTGCCCCAAAACGCTGGGGCAAAGTCAGCCTGGAGGACCTATTGGAGCTCTGGATCAGATGGTCAAAAACAAGTTACAGGTGGATCCAAGGGGCTCAATGTGGATCCTCATAACTGGGTTTATAAGAGCTTCCAAGAGAGCCCAGGAATCTCTTTACCACCCCAAATAACCACAGACCCAGAAGCAGTTTTATACTTCATTAAGATTCCTAAGAATTCCAACAGCCAGAGTCTTTAGAGGACCTCTGTTTGAGGCCATTGGTAAGGGACACCTAACATCTAGTCCTAGTTGTTGGTACAGCTCAGAGTTTCTCAACAGAAGCACAATTGACATTTTGAGTGCCAGGTACTTCTCTGTGGTGGGGGCTGCTCTGCGCATGGTAGGATGTTCAGTGGCATCCATGGGCCTCTACCACGTAGATGCCAGTAGCACCATCCCCTAATTATGGCAACAACCAAAAATGTCTCTAGACATTGCCAAAGGTCCCCTGGGAAGCAAAATGTCTCCCAGTTGAGAACCACTGGTGTAGCTGTAGTGCTGGAGAAATATAGCAGAGATTGAAGACTACTGTCTCTTCTCACCCACTTGCTTTATTTATTCCGTTAATTGTTGATAGACCACTTTAGGAAATAGCTAGGTGATATCTCTAAAGTATTGGTCATCTGAGATAGTTCCATGTAAATTTACCATAATGACTCTTGCTTTGGGCTAAGGGTTCAAATTTTAAACCCCTTTTATTGTGGTCATTGTTGTCAGTGCTGTTTCCATTAATCAAAACTAAATCATTTTGTCCTTGTCAACCAGAAATATAGTGTAGACCACCTCAAAGGAGAAGCAATCCATTTAAAGAAGTAAAATAAAGAAAATGGAAATGAATAAGAAATAAAGATAACAGACTACGATGAACAATCAGTTGTCTTCCTAACCCGTAGGCAGAGATGTAGTCAGAAAGGTCCTGATGTGGAAGATTTACCCTCGATGGTGCATGAGGCAAGATTACAAAGTAATGTAATTTCCTGGGCAAGTTGTGAGTAATTATCTCATCAAGGAATTCTGCTTCTGGGGGGCAATAAGATGGAAAAATACAGCATTTCTTCTGTCTCAGAAACTTCTGCTGGGAAAGAAGCGGCTCCTAACTCCTGATTTAGTACATGTCTGCTTGAGTTAAGGCCATACATCTGCAGAGAGGGAAAACAACACCCACCATCACCTAATTTCTAAAGGGCTAATCTCATGACTGAATAAACTCATCTCGGACTATAACCTTGGCACATTAATGCATGCTTTCTCTAAACCTTCCCATGTCAGGGCACCTTTACAAGGCATACTTGCTGGTGGGACCAATTCTGGTAGAGAAAGTGGATTTTAGAAAATAAAATTCGAATTTTATAATTATAAAAATATATATACCAATTGATTAGAAAAGTATCCAAGACCATTCAGCTATCACCTGGGAACAGATTGGCAACAGCAATCACTCAAACTCTAAATTAGGACTAAATTAGCACTACTTTTATTTGGAAACATTGAAGGGATGGTGTGAGTTGATGAAAGAGAAGGAAAAATGAAAAGAAGATTGAGAAACCAGATTAAGAAGTCTGTTAAGAATTGCTAATGTAGAAGCCAAAACAGAGGTGACTGGCAACTAGTCCAATTTTGTTGGAGTGTTTCCCAAACTTCCCTTGGGAACTACTGAGTTAAATCCTCTAAAGAGTTAATGTAACTTCTGGAATTTCCCACATCTTAAACAGAACTTACTTTCTCCACAAGCTCTGCCCTAAATTATTATATAACTTACTAGTAATTGCTCATGCTAGAACTAAATGAAGCCTAATAAATGGGTGACATTGCTTGATTTAAAATTAAGAGCTTATGCTGATAATACAATAAAATTAGTCTATGTAGAACATAGTTTAAATTATGAGTTATGCAATATCAGATTTATAAATTAAATCTAAGTAGTTTGAATTAAAATAATAGGGCATGAACTAAAAATTTATGGAAAAAATAGTGTTTTCACGCAATGAAATAACATTCATTTACCTTAACTTTTTAAATGGGCTTAATACATTTCCATTTGAATTTGGTGGTTTGTTTTGAACTTGATCTGATATATAAGGGAAAGAGAGGACTGGCATAGTAAAGGCAGAAAGATTATTACAAAATTAAGCATCAACTGAATTAAAAGTGACATTTCTCTCATAACAATAGTATCAGAGTAAATGATGGTAGATAGACAGTTTACCTACTAGAAAAAAATTTACCTATCACCAAATAGAAATTTGTTACTGCCAAGAATGAGTCTTTGGAATAACAACATTTTCTGGAAATAGATCTCTCAAATAGTTGCTGGAAATAGATTCTTTTGATAATTTACTGATGTCTTTAACACATTGACTGCCACACTAGAAAAAAATTTTTTCCCTGGGGCCACAGTTTATTACGAAAATAGAATAAAAACTTCAAAAACAAAATGATATTTTCTAGTTTTATGAAAAATTTGTTATTTTTTATTGTTTTCTGTGCATGGGTCATATGCAACGCAATCCACGTTTTTAGAATTAAATTGTGAATATTAATTGTAACAATAAGAATATCAACAAGTAAGATTGTCACAAACCAACTGCAGGGTTTTGCTTCAGGAGGCCCCGGGGTCAAAACCAGCATGAGTTAAATACAAATCATATGGCAGTTAATGTGTTAATGCCACTTTTTTTTTTCCTTTTCACGTGCATGTGGATTTTTAATCAATAGAGTCCTCGACTACCTATCTTCTGACAACATGTGTTTTTTCCACCAATACTTCCATTTTTCATATTTGCTTCCACTAAGCCACAAGGAAAAGGTAGAGCTTCATGCAGGGACTCAGGCATTTGACAAGGCTGACAGTCTGCAGTGTTCCTGGAGGGGCCACTTTCAGTCTTCTTGTTTCTTTTCTTCCTCCCATCTCTTCATGCCGAGCTAACTGGTATCCCTCCCTGGCCCAGACCCTCCATCACTTATGCCTATAGCTAGGAGTACAGCAGCAACCACAGCCCATGCCTGAGGGGGCTTATCGGTCTCTACTGTGCCTACCCAGAGGTGGGGGCTGCCTGCCCCCACGCTGCTTCCTTTCCTCACACCACTCTCAGCTACGTTACCCTGTCTGAGCTCCCTTTTAGGACTGCCTCACTCTCGACACTGGCCTGCTTGCCTAGAATCCCAAGAGCTTGTGTTTGTCTGCCAAACCCCTACGTGAGTGGTCATCTCTTGCCCCTGTACCTGCAGTCTGAGGACGAGGAGCATATGGGAACAACATGGCAGCAGATGGCAGCAGATCGATGATCCCAGCAGCCCTGAGCCTGAGCTCCCTAGAGTGACAGCATCTCAAGGAATCATTTATTCCACCCAGTTTGTGCTGTGGATAATGTCAGAGGCTCTGCACACGGACCTTGTGAGAGATATGCTCTTGTCTTCACTAACTGAGTAAAGAAATATACAACCAATAATGTAAAAATGTCAGGATCAGTTAAACAAGTCTGGGACAAATACCATTGAAGTAAAACTAATAAGAAAACTAAACACGGAATGTTACTTATGGCTGGGAGTTTAACCACTTGTGACCCATGGATAGACTTCAGGGGCTGTTTATTCCTCTGGAAATTTAATGTACAATTTTACCTGTATATGCATTTTCTAGAGAGTATTTTAATATTCTCAAAAAAGAGCATGATCTGAAAAGTTTAGAAACCATGTACTCATTCATCTGCTCATTTTATAAAGGCACAGAAGTTGTCCTGGAGTGCAAATATAATTATCTCACTCCGCTGTTTGAAAGACTTGAGTGGCTCCCCACCACTGTCCAGATAAGATCCAAAGGTTACGTACAAGGTTTCGTGGGGACCTGCTCTCAGCCCATCCTTCCAATTCCGTGCCCACCACTCATCAGCATGCGTGCCCTAAGCACACGCGGTTCCTGAATGGACCATGCTCCCCTCTGTGAGCACATCCCCCTCCTACTTCCACCCGGATAACTTCAATGAATTGTTCATCTAACATCCCTTCCCTTACAAAAGCTTCCCTGACTTCAGCCTCGATGCCCCAGTCCCTGTTAGGTAATACTCTTTGTTTTTGTAAATACCTGTGTACTCCTGTCTCATAGTACATATCCCATCCCAGTACCATTGTAAACTTGCTTATCTCTAAATGCATCCTGCCTAGAGAAGTTCTCCCCCTTCCCACTCTTTGCTCTTTGAAGTAGGATTTTTTCACCTTCACATTTCCCAGAACCTAGCACAGCACCTGGGACCCTCTAGGTTCTCCACAAATGTTTGTTACATAAATGAACAAATGAATGAATGAAAGAACAAGTGGAATTAGAATTACAGAATATTAAAGAAAGAGCACTGAACATGTCATATAGTTCAAACATTATATTATTAATATATAAATAAAAAGCCCACCTAAGATGCCACATAAGCTAGTTCGTGACAGAGCCAAAACTAGAAATCTGCCTCTGATTCTAGAAATCTTTCTGTTGCACCCATTGCTTTCTATCTTTAGTTTGGAAAAAAAAAAAAAAGAAGCATGTTTTTCTGCATTGTTTAAAAACATTAAGTGTAAATATGACCTCTTCAGACCTCACTGGGCAGAGGGAGCTGTTGCTCACTTTCTCTGCAAGGATTACTCTGGAGGACCCCTTTTCAGGAGATCCGTGACTTGCATATTGGTTAAGAGTGAGCACATCACAAGAGAAGGCTTTGATCTTCAGGACAGAGAGACAGAGAGAGAGGAAGAAAAGAACAAGAAAGAAGAGGAGGAGAAGACAAAAAGAAAAGCAGAAAGGAGGGAGGGTAGGGGAGAATAATTTTACATAAATTTTCTTTAGGACACAGTTGAACTCTATCTTTCAAGTGGATAACTGACACTCGAATCCTTGGTTATTTATATCTCATGTAAAGACTAAATCTCAAGTTATCTCAAATGCAAAATAGATCAATTCACCATTGATCTTGGAAACCCAACCACACTTTCTGGAAAAGAGAAAGTTTGTTTCCGTATCAAATGAAGACTGAAGATCAAATGCCACGTAGAGCAAAGTGCTGCCCCATAGGCACTGTCGGGGCAGCATTTCAGTCTGCTGGGCTCTCCTGAGCCCAGCTTTCATGACAGTTCCAAAGGGAGTGTCAGCAAGTGCTGTGTTTTGATTTTCTCTGCAAACCTGCAGCTGCTTCTCTTCTCCAATTCACGACAACATACTAATAGGGCGAGTAAAGATACAACCTTCCCCCTCAATCACATCGACTACTGTTCAGTGTGCTGAAAGATGCCAAGAAGCAAAATGGGCATCAGAATTGAGAGGAAAATAACTGGTCTAAGACGTTCTGTAAAGGGGCTGGATGAGCATTGGAACCTTTATCCTCCCCAGCAACTTGCAGCACCCTTAATGTAGCCTGTTCTCTTCCACCTCCTTATTGCTAGAAATGCTGTTGCCTCTGCTTAAAGTGGCCTTCCATGCCTTCTCTGAATAACTCCTCTTGTGCCACCTGTCTCAGCAGAGAAGTTATTTCCCCAGAGGGCATTTCCTAACTCCTCAAGGGAGGTGAGGGGCCCCTCCTGGGCGCTCCCATTGTGCCCACTGTTGTGATGACTGCCTCTTTCCCTGTCTCCTCCCAAATCGTCAGCTGCTCAGGGGCAGAGACTTTGTCCGTAGGAGACACTCAGATACCTGAAAAATGAATACCTTAAATTGTTTCATCTAAACAAATTCATGTGATGTTATTTTAGATCAGCCCCCGGTAAAGGGCAAAAAAGCCATGAGATCCTCAGGAAGACTCATTCTGTCTTATAATAGAACAAAATGAAGCACCAAAACAAAGCAAAATTTTTGCAAGAAGCAATTATAGGATTTTGAAAAATATTTAAGGAGCTTTACCTTTAGCTTCTTGTCTGTTACAACAAGTTTTAATTCAGTTTGGCTGCATGTTGTAGAGAAAAATCTTTGAGATATTTAAACCAATAGCAGTGCCCCCAGTTTTAAAGGAATAAGAAAAAAATGCAAGTAAATGAAAACCAATGTGAATACAGCATCTTTAAAGAATTATAAATTAGCTGGAAACAGCATCCAAATAGCAGTTCCCAAGATGTCACAATGTAATTATAGCTCATCAGCACATGTCTTGCATATTCCAAAATAACCCGTTATACTACCCTCTCCTTCCCAGACTAGGGAAGGAAAGATGACAGCAGGCCTCAAAAATAATAACTAAGTTGTTTCTTCCTAACAAGGGTGGCTATCAGCTTTGAACATCCAATATCTTCTATAAAAATACATCACACATAAGGAAATCTGAAAGCACATTCCTAGAATTCAAATTAACCTTAGTCTGTTGACAAAGATTTTCATAATGCTTTAAAGACAAAACGATTTTTCCTATTGAATTTCAAATAAAGAGATTGCTACCCTGAAAATAGAGGGTAACTAGCTGGAGATGCGTGGGCACCTTTGCCTGTGGCCTCTTTGGTGTAATCATCCACAGTGATTCACGGATGGGATGAATGGCTTCGCTAGTGACCGTATCAGGAGTCATGGAGGAATGATGTCCATTTCAGTCCCCAGGTGTTTGGCTACGTGATTTCTAGTAGCAGTAGGCTCGGGCACGTTGTGTCAGCTGTGACGGAGGCCTGGGTGAATCCCACGGGCAAGCAGATGTGAACGTTGTAAAGCAGGTGCCGATTTTCAGTAGCATGTTGTTTGCAAAAACTTTTTTTCATGGATAGGGAAAGAAATACTCAAACTGTATTTTAATATTATAAGTGCCTAAGATAAAATATCTTCATGTTTTTACATTTTAAAATGAACATTTTAAGAGCATAAGAGAAAATACTTAGGTGAAGTGCCCTAAAGCTTTTCAGAAGCAGTCATGTACTATCTATAATGGAAACGAAAATTCAGATTCATTGTTTTCTACCTCCTATTGCTTGGACCTCCCAATCAAGCAATCAAACCCCCTAAAAAATTTACACTTTCTGTTTCATGTTCACTCTGTCCCTGTGAGGAGCTTTATAAAGAAAAACGATGCCATAATTCCTATCACTGACACCCTTCAGCCTTGCTGTTTCTGAATGGGCACTTGTTTATTTTAAGTAGTCATCTTAAAATTTCTAGTAGGGGTGATTATTTTGATAGCTTTTTTACATAAATGCAGCTCCCAGAAAGCTCCATACTCTCACTTGTTACATTATCTAATAATGATTCAACATAGCCAAGTAAAGCCAAAGTTTAACACCTACTAAGAGGTAAGCATTATGTTAGGACCTGGAGTCTCAACAGCTGATGAAATAAGACATTTTTATTGGTATTTGGACTTTTTATAAGCCTCCAAATAGTTCACTTTTACCTTTATGCCATTGATGCTTTTATTTCATATTATCTTAGGAATCAGTGATTTATTTTTAAACAGCAGATTTGATAGATATTCCTTTGAGGTTAAGTAAGGTAGACTTATCCTCATTTTAAAGGTGGGGAAATGGAGCAGTGAGCAGTGAAAAATTACATGGTGTTATAATTTGATGAACATAACTAATATTTGGTCCCAAGAGCTAAGGATTTGTATAACTTCATGTTTTCTTCTCCACTTCTAAAACACATGCAAGGCACCCACAACAGGGATAATATCTATTGTGTGTAAGAATTAGAAAGAGAGATTATGAAGTTAATAAATGCCAATATTCTCATTTTATGCCAAGTTTTGTAAAAATATATACCTAATAGCTTTTTACTTTATCAGTACTAATAATTTAGGCTCAATGTATTTTCACAGAATCAAAATAATATTCTTGTTTTAGATAATAAATATTAGTAGAGATAAAAATACTTTTAGTACAGTATTTCAGGATATAATTCATATTGCCTTAAATTCATGCACAATTGCTAAAATTCAGAATATTTTTTAAAAGTCACCTAGAGGGAAATTCAGAATAAACACTCTTAGTGAAATAATTCACTCTCTGGTATATGCCTCTGTTTAAGGTAATAGGAAGGCCAAATTCAAGAACAAAGGGGAAAAAAAGTTTATTGTCATTTATGAGCAAAATGAATTAGAAACTTTAGCTCAGTCTTTCCAAACCAGCTGCAGAGCAGAATCACCTGCCAGTGGTGGGAGGTGATGAGGGTTTATGAAACCTATCGAAAAGCTGCCCCCCTTGGAGTTTTCCTAGCAGAACTGGGATAGTCCTAGCAATCTGTATTTTTAAGAGTTCTTATGTACTTATGAGGTACAGAATATTTGGAGAACAAATTTTTGGTGAATTGAAATCAAAAGTGTTTGTATCATGGCTCTGCCACTTACCAGTTTTGAAATACTGGACAAACAATTTAAGACCACCTAACCTTCATGATACTCATCTACAAAATGAAGGAAAACATACCTTTCTTGTAAGATTCTTACTAGGATTACATAGGAAAATGAAATGTTGAACACTGACAAAAACACAAAGTTGATACTCAAAAAGGGTTTGCATTCTTTCTTCCCTCTCCTTAAAATTAATATCTAGGGTTGACATGGAGGCTTATTTCCAGTTCTCTAGCTCAGCAAGCTCCCATTTAAAGCATGAAAACTGGCCAGAAATAAATGTTCTGCCCACTTTGACTAATTGAGCTATGTGGCCACTAAGCCATCTGTGTTTTTTCTAAGAGAATTCCAGACACTGTAAAAATATTTCTATAAACCAAGTAAGTCCGAGAGTCTCATGTGGTCCTGTACCATTCAGGGTTCTAGCAGAAAACAACACACTTGAATTGGATAATTTGAGAAAGGGTTTATAAAGGGATGTTTATAAGAGTCTATAGGGTTGTACAGAAGCCACCAGGGATAGTAACAGTATCAGGTGCTGAAGATGGGAGTGGGGCCAGAGGACACCACATCACCTGAGCCTAAAAGGGCATGAGGGAGAGTGGTCGCTCAAACCCGGACTCAGAGGGAGCCCCTCACAGGAACTGTGGCCTGAGGTCCAGGGACACAGCTGGCCCACGGTGACTTCTAGGAAAAAAGTACAAGGGATAAGTCCCCAACCTCACTTTCCTCTCTCCTGTTAGTTGTTTGATAATGGTCTCCTTTGGTCAAAGGTCAAAGCCAGTCTCCAGGGCACAGTCCAGGACGGACAAGAGCTGAGAGTAGGTAGGAGGGGGAATGAAACGCATCTCGTGTAGGCCCTATGTTGTGCAGTACCACAAAGAAATGCAGCCCCTCACCTCAAAGTAATTAAAATTAGGTCTGATACTTGTGTCATTTGAAAATATTAAAAGAAACCCAATTCCTAACCAAAAACATAATTGAAAATGCCTTTTCTCTCTCTTTGACCTGGCCTCTCTCTTCGTTTCTCATGCTCACCCTCCACCAAAACTCCCCTCCAAAATGAAGTCTCCACTACCCTTTATTTCTACAGTATTTTTTCTTGCATGTAAATATTGGTTCCTTCTGGTATAAACGCCCCAACTCCATTTCAGTTCTCTCTATGCCCCATTCTGCTTGCAAATGCTCAGGAACAGAACTAGCAGGTTCATGATCTCTTTTAGCAAACACAGAGGAAGATGAGGTTAAAAGGAAATAACTGCAAGACCAAACACGCTGCTATGGACTTCCGTTGATCTCTATCAAACTTACTTAAGAAAATAAGTAAATAAATAAAATAAGCACTCATCTGGAGACAACTCAAGCAAAAAGCAAAATCTATTATGGTCCTCTCTAAGCCTTGCCTTGGGGTTCTTTTGCATATGTAAAAATGGAAATTTTTTCCATATGTAAAATGTAAATATTGATGGTACCTGATACTTGCATTGAAATTGGTAGCTTTCCAAACTTTCACATGTCATATGCTGCTTCCTTCTCACAAAATATCCCTGTGAGGTAAGGGAATTTTTATCCCCTTAAGACTGAGGAAGATGTAATGACTAAACAGAAGAATCACAGCTGGTAAGTGAAAAAATCAAAATTAGAATATATTCTGGAATCTAATTTTGACTTCTTCAAACATAAATATATTTATCCCTGAGAACTGAAAACACTTTACCTAAGAACTGAAAACACTGAAGAGTGGTTCTTTTTAATCAATACAAATATATTCTAACACATACTTTGATTACTCTATTTTAAAGCATACTAACAGATTTCTTATAAAATATGAGAAGAAAAAATATTTGTTTACTTCTTGTATTGTCACTCACAAATTTGGTATAAATAAGTAAAAATAAGATAAAATTGCAACTGCAATGAAATTAGGAAGTATGACAACCCCACAAGAAAGACTAAGGAGACTATTGCAAAATACAATAGAATCGGTGCAAAATGAGAGAAGAAATAGTGGATCATTCACCTCTATAGATCTTTACCAAGATGCAGATTTGTTCAAAGTAATTGATAAATTCAAAAAGGTTTCATGAGTGATCCTTTACTTGGGGTAAGAAAGAGTAGGGTCGACTTCTACTTCCCACAACAGCAGAAGAAGCTGGACTGGAGATTGATAATGCACGTTGGTCATCTTTGTTTTTCCCACTAAAACTCCTAACACCAAGAAACCAGCCCATAGGAATCAGGGGGGCAGAAGAGGGAGACTATCACTCCTTGTAGCTCCTGATCAGTTCACCGGATCAGGGATAAGCAGACTCTAAATTACAAGTTAAAAATCACGCAATCTAAATGTCCAATGACAAGTCTAATCCTCTTCAGGAGTGACCTGCTCATTTTGAAGAGGGAATACAGGAGTGAAAGAGAGAGGGGGAGAGAGAGGGAGGGGGAGAAGAATCAGATAAATATTACAATTCAGAAAAGAATTGCTCCCAGTATGCAGAAGTAAATTTATATCAAATGATACTCTTTAAAAAAAAATCTCACTTGCTGTCTTTATTGGGCTTGGAAACATGGATTCTGGGTAAAGAATTTAAGAAAGATATTACAGAGATAAAATGGGATCAAAGGAAACAGAGATAAAACACAAACTCACCAATCTCAAGAAAGAAATTAAAAATATCAGTATAGCCATTTTTCAGAAGAAAACTAATTTGAAAGAGAGAAGAGTAGAATATACACTATTGAAACCAGTAAGAAACATGAAAGGCAAGCTTAGAAAACAAATTACACACACACAAAAAAATAAAAAAATAAAAATATAATCTCACTGGAGAGAAAATAATACAGAAGACAAAAAGCGACCAAATGTTCAAAATTGATATTCCTGGCCAGGCGTGGGCTCACATCTGTAATCCTAGCACTCTGGGAGGCCGAGGCAGGCGGATCATTCGAGGTCAGGAGTTCAAGACCAGCCTGAGCAAGAGTGATACCCCATCTCTACTAAAAAAATAGAAAGAAACCAATTGGTCAACTAAAATATATAGAAAAAATTAGCCAGGCATGGTGGCTCATGCCTGTAGTCCCAGCTACTTGGGAGGCTGAGGGAGAAGGATTGCTTGAGCCCAGGAGTTTGAGGTTGCTGTGAGCTAGGCTGATGCCACAGCACTCTAGCCAGGGCAACACAGTGAGACTCTGTCTCAAAAACAAGCAAGCAAACAAACAAACAAACAAAAAACTGTAGCTTCTTCTTCATGAAGACCCTGAATTTGTAACAAGGAAAGCAAGAAGCAGAAGTGAGAACCCAAGCTTCTGTAAAAAGGAGATGTCTGGAATCCTCTGCATAAGACCACCCGGCTGCCAAGTGCAGGCCACATTGGAC
>CAUYRT010015598.1:0-38087 GCA_963574885.1 Lepilemur ruficaudatus | reverse complement strand
GTCTCACTCTGTTGCCCAGGCTGTAGAGTGCCGTGGCATCAGCCTAGCTCACAGCAACCTCAAACTCCTGGGCTCAAGCGATCCTTCTGCCTCAGCCTCCCGAGTAGCTGGGACTACAGGCATGCGCCACCATGCCCGGCTAAATTTTTACATATATTTTTAGTTTTCCAATTAATTTCTTTGTATTTCTAGTAGAGACGGGGTCTCGCTCTTGCTCAGGCTGGTCTTGAACTCCTGACCTTGAGCTATCCACCCGCCTCGGCCTCCCAGAGTGCTAGGATTACAGGCGTGAGCCACCGCGCCCGGCATCAACAGAATTTTAACTGTGATGAAAATGATCAAATAATAAAAGTAAGCTATTGAGGAGTTGCCATATGGAACTTTAAAAAAAAATAGGTCTTAATAAAAGAGTTTGTAGTAAGCTGATAAAAAAATTCACGATGCTTTATCTAGAGTTTTGTTTATAAAGAAACATAAAGCATGCTAATTTTCTATAGACTAAAAAATTTAGATATTTATCTAAAATATTTAGATACTATTTGCTTTAAACAATAAAAATATATTTGGGTATTGAAAAACTAATATGTTAATGAAAAAACTACTTTTAATAATTTGGCTAGATTATTGGGAATATTTCCCAAGCTGGGGCATGAGGTGAACAGCATACAAATTTATAGGGAACTGGTGACTGACAGCATAGGTTGCAGCCACAAGAGTTTGAAAGGACATTATTTCACCAATTTCTAGGGCCCTTTAACATCCAAGTTTAACTCTCCTTTGAACTTTTCTATGTCATGTACTAAAACCATACTAAATATATCTTGAGTGTGACACATCTAAATCATATCAATGAAAAAGTTGAACATTTGCAAATGGTAAATGCTTTCTCTAGAACAGGGCTAATATCAATTATATTCAATGTGATCTACTTTAGATTATCGACAATCTAATAATGTTCACGGAGTATGAATCCATGACTGAATCTTATATACAAATGCTACACTATGTAAATCCACCCCAAGTCTAAGCCATAGGACTTTTTGCTGAAACAAAGATCATAAACCATAACAACAATTCTTTTTGGATAAAGGCTGAATGACTTGGGGTCAGGCTGGGTGAAAGTCCACACATGCTTTCTTTCTGTCCAACTAATATGTAAGCACAATATTGATCTTATGATATTCATGAAGCAATTTCTGAAGCCTGGTTTTAGAGTATCATTAGGCCCTCTGATCCATCTGACATCTTTTCATTCATTTGACTTACTTCTTGGCAGAGGGCTAGGCAGTGTTCTCCAAATCCTCTCAAGAAGACGAAAAAGTGTTCCAGGCACTCTTGATACATTTCAATTTACAGAAAGAATAAACCAAGGTAGATTATGCTCACTATCAGAGCTACACTGTGGAGTCCTTTCACTGTTGATTTTTATTTCACTAGAGTGAAAAGAGTTAATGGTAAGACAGAATTTGTCCCACACTTGCCAAGATGGGAAGAAGACTGCAGAGGCAAAAAGCAAGATAATCAGGAAATCTAACAGAAAATAGCAACCTGATGTTGAAGTATGTGGGTATCATTTCACAGGAAGGGAAGGAAGTCATTTAGTATTAATGATGGAACAGAATGACAAAATATGGCACAGAACTGAAAAGCAACATGTATTCTATATGAATAAGTTTGAATAATCGAAGTGATGCAAAGTTAAATACACTGGATGAAATTTCTTTTAAAAGAAAAAAGTAGTGTAAAAAAAGGCAGTGATGATGTTTTGTATATTTTAAAAAATAATTTAATGCCTTTTAAGTCCATATTATTACTGTCAAAACAATCACTTCTTTAGCCAAAAAAATATGTATATATACTTTGTAATGTGCATAACCGCATGCTTCTAAACCTGGCAATATGTACAGGTATCTATAAGGTATGTGATAAATTTAAGCTTCAGCTAATGCTCACACTACAGTGAGTCTCTCTTTCTTGGATTTGGATAAAGTCAACTAAAGTTCTGACTTTCCAACAGTGAAGCATCACACACAATACTTGGCTAGGAAATGCGTATTAGTTCTATCCTCAAAACCAGAGTTAGAAAGGAGTCTCAAAGTCTTGTATCATTAGTTTCCATCTAACAGGTATCATTTCACAATCTTAAATACTCCTGAAATCCTAGAATTCTGATTTTGTTCAGATTATACTTTAATGCTTCTGTAAAATTATTTCAGTTTTACCAAAGTAATAATTGTGGACATACATAATAAAAATGTGATTTTGGAACTTATTTTCCATATTAGGAGGAAAATGCCATACTTAACTTATAATGATATATAAACAAAATATATTTAAACTGGCAACTGGTGGTAGTTTTAATTTATCAAGTTTCTAGTTAGGGAAACTTCTTTTATAGAATTCATGAACTATGAAATTGCAGCTAAAACTTTCAGAAGAAATTAGCTTAATATTTTAAGCAAGTATTACAACCAGGTTATTAAGTAACATTTATTAAGTATTATTTGCTACATTTGAGCTCCTGATAACCAATTTCCAGGATTACTATAATTTCAGAAATTGCGACTTTTTTCAAGTATGTTTTACTTGGTTTTAAATCTTTAGCTTCTGATTCCCCCAAATTTAAAGAGATCACACAAATTTGTTAACACTGTTATTCTACTGTCTCCATTGATATATATGTATTAGTTGCTTTAACTCTGCTGTTAAATTATTTAAATGGGGCTGGCCACAGTGGCTCACACCTATAACCCTAGCACTTTGGGAGGCTGAGGGAGGAGGATCACTTGAGGCCAGGAGTTTGAAACTGGCCTGGGCAACGAGACACTATCTCTACAAAAAAAAAAAAAAAAGAGAGAGAGAGAGAGAGAGAAGTAAGAAAGGAAGAAAGGAAGGAAAGAAAGAAAGCTAGCTATGGATGGTGGCTTATGCCTGCAGTCCCAGCTACTGGGGAGGCTGAGGCAGGAGGATCACTTGAGCTCAGGAGTTTGAGGTTGTAGTGAGCTATGATTGTGCCACCATACTCTAGCCCAGAAAACAGTGAGACCCTGTCTCAAAAAAAAAAAAAAAATTAAATGGCACGAGTATTTTAAAGTGCATTATGGAATTTTAAGGCTGTATTTATAACAGATATTATCATAAACCAATAAAGCTGACCACAAGAAAAATTACTTTCAAAAGTTGGAATAGACTTTAGCCACAAATATGAAAGAGTAAGAATACAATCCAATGTGAAGACTCACATTAAGGCATATGTGTAGCTTGCTTATAAAATTAAAATCTAAAATGGTTTTTGGCAGAGATGTTCTTATTTTTTTACTTAATAAAAATACCAATTAATGTTTTTTAGGCCACTTTTTTATCATCACAAATTTAACAGGCAGTGTGAAAGTCTAAGATTGAAACAATTGTATTTAACATGTGAACAGAGCTGGGCTGATGTTTGGCAAATGCACTCTAATTTGACAAAGGTCGGGAAGGAATGCCAATGCAGTCCATATTATTACTGTCAGAGTGAGTTTTTCATCCCCTCCTTTCTCCTCTTTTAGTGAAGAGGAGTAGTTAGAATGGCAGAGTTGTGGAGAAAAATGAGCTTGGAAAGGGGCATCCAGGACTCGAAAAGATTACAGTGGTTTGCAGGTATTCTAGGGGAGCACTGGGTCATATATTTGGGTGGCAGGATTGAAAGATGAAGGCTCAAATGGGGCGTTGGGGACTCAAGAGATGGCAGTGTCACAGAACAAGGAATTTCCTGACAGGCATCGCTGAATCTTGATACCACAGCAGAGAAAGCACAATTAAAGATATCATGTTGTAACCTGACTGATGTTTAATTATCTCTGTCTTCCTGTCTGTTCAACTCTTAGGATACAATAGCACCTATGAGAAAATCAAGGTGGTGGCAGCAGGACGTTTCTTGTACTGAAAGGTTTGACGTCTCTCTTCTTGAGTGACATATAAAAATTCCTAAGGAACTATTGGGATTCACCGAAAAATGAATGTTTTATCTTACTTCATAATTTATAATCATCCCACCAAACCTTATATAATCTAATTTATTCTTCTATGAATTATTGTGGGCATTTATAATCGCCAACATATTGCTTCCTACTGTTCACGATGCTGTAAGTAGCAACATGCACAAACATGGATAGTGTTTTCAAAAGTGTGACAAACATCAATTTGGCTTGCGTATTTCATCTAAATCCCTCAAGTTTTCAAACTAGGCAATCCAAACTCAATTCATCTTTCTCACATTGTCTGACAGATATCTCATCACCTTTTATTTTTACTGGAAAAAGATTTTCTCTTATAAGTTTTGGCAAGGTGTTTATTTGGCTAACAAAGCAGGGAGGAAACTATCCTTCAAAAGATGCTTTTCTTTAAAAATTACGCCCTCCTGTGCAATCTTTCTTTTTATCCAAAAAAGGGTCTCAAATATATTTCTATGATCTCATTTCCTAAAAATTTTATTACATGGCCGGGTGCGGTGGCTCACTCCGGTAATCCTAGCACTCTGGGAGGCCTAGACGGGAGGATCGCTCAAGGTCAGGAGTTCGAAACCAGCCTGAGCAAGAGTGAGACCCCGTCTCTACTAAAAATAGAAAGAAATAATTGGTCAACTAAAAATATGTAGAATAATATGTAGAAAAAATTAGCCGGGCATAGTGGCGCATGCCTGTAGTACCAGCTACTTGGGAGGCTGAGGCAGGAGGATTGCTTGAGCCCAGGGGTTTGAGATTGCTGTGAGCTAGGCTGACACCACAGCACTCTAGCCTGGGCAACAGAGTGAGACTCTATCTCAAAAAAAAATTATTACAAGTATCTTGTAAAAACAAAACTTAAAAACTTATGGAAATGTTCACACAAGGTGACAAAAATATATGCAAAAGGATCTTTACTGATGTTTTGTTTGTCATAGAAGTGAAAATAATCTTGATGTTCATTCCACAATGGACTAATTCAGTAAATTAAAGTATAACCCCAGAATAGATTATGTAATAATTTACAAGAGAATGAGGTAAATCTATTTAAACTCTTAAGGAAACGTATCTACTGATCTATAATAAAATGAAAGAGTCACAGTACATTAAAAATATTATTATTCTCTTTGTATAAAACTAATACACACAGACATATGCACGCACACCTATTTGTGTTTTTGTAGAAAGTGTCTGGAAGGGTACATACCAAACCATTAAGTGGTTACCCCTATCAAATAAGGGGTGGGGTAAGCAGAGAAATTTGTATTTTGTAAATTCTGTATGGTCGATTTTTTAAAAAGTAGCATATATTAAATTTATAATAAAAACATATAAAAATGACAAGCCTTGGATATAAAGATATTTATTTTATGTGCATGCTTATTTTTCTAAAGGAGTTTTTAGAATTTATCCCAAAAGTTACTACTATTGTTTTACCTTCAAAGTTGGCACTGACATATAAATAATATTTTTTATTTTCTTCTCTCTTTTTTTAAGATCTTTATGAAACTTAGTAAAACAATTCACAAATAATTACTTGAAGTTACCAGCAGGGAAAGGCCTAATATATATTAACCTTTAAGGGGAAGATGCATACATTAATTTAAAAAAATCTATGCAATAGAAAAATGAAAATCCTGTGCAACACGGTGCACACTATTTCAAGCATTGATGAAATAGCCTTCACTGAAAATAGACACCACTTTGTAACTGGAATATTAGAAAGTTTTCCAAATAATATAAAAATACCTCCAAAAGATAAGTTATTTAAAGAAAGGAATAAAAATCCCTGAGTAGGCCAAAGATAACAGATACTATAACCTAAGAAAATAGACTATCTAATACCAGAGAGTACACTATTTAGCCAGTAGGTACATATGTATATGGTGTATGTATTCATATACAGTTATGGGACTATTTTATGTATACCATGCATATGATATATATATATCATACAGGTACACATTTGCTAGATTTGATTCATCATATTCACATACTGCCAAACTAACGCCTAAGTCCAAGAAAGATGAACTTACAAAACCTATGCACTTTTATGACAGAAACGTGTATTCAGGCTAGAAATTTTCATTCTTTTGGTCTTATACTAGAGTGCTTAAAACAGACACTCAATAAATATCTGTCAAATGGATGGATGAATGAAAAGATGAATTTGTGAAACTAGAGCATCACTTTTTATTGTACTATGTTATGCTTTAGAAATATGCTATTCCGGAACCATAAATGTCACGCCCCCCTCTAACTGGAAATAGACAACTAGTCCAGACGCTGTGGTATAGCTATTCTGTGTTATTCAGAAAGAACGAAAGCATGCTGGCTTGTTACCCATGCATGTAAACTTCACATTTTGGGTCAAACAAAAATAATAAAATGTTCTTACACTCTGGAGCCCAACAAAAACAAACTATCCATGTTAATGCATGTTTTATCATATAATCTATTTCAAGTCAGACAAGGTTGCTGACCACTAAATGTACATACAACAGCGAATTTTAAGAATGTGGAGACAATTAGAAAGTTTAGGCTTCTTAGGGGTCTTTTTATTCTTGTCTGTTGATCAACTTTTGTGATGAAAACAAAGGAATATCACAGTTTAGTTACTTGCCCTTTTCTTATTTTTAAAGATTTCTCAGCTTGAAAAAAAATTCCTGAAAATATCTTATGCTTTTTATGTGTTTCCTTTATATTTCAGATAAACTCATAAACCCATAAAAACTTTTCAAATTACCCCACCATGAGAGGACACCAACAAATTATTATGCATGTGAGCAGTAAACATAAGAAAAATCCTTCAAAATTAGTATGTGTTTTTATGAAAGACTTGGGGACAAATAAAAAAGAGAGAGAAGAGGAAAGAGGGTGGGGTATTAAATAATGTAAACCTTGACCTAAAGCAGAATTATCTATAACTACAAGTTGGTTAAAAAATTAGCAGAATAGGGATTTGTTTCAAGAATTAAGCTGTTCTCTCCACACCAAATTTACTCTTTGGATTAAATAATTCCATGTGAAGGATTTATGAAGCATGTAACACCAAAATAGGCTAAATCTGAAAAGACTGGATATTTGCATCTTGAGAATTTCTTAAAAGCAGCCTATCATTTCTGTCAGTTCACAAAGCTTAATACTTCTTGGGGTGACATTGCACAAATTTCTGGATGTGTGTGATGAAAAGAGAGAGCAAGAAATAGAAAGGGTCAACATCGAAATAGCCTGTTTTCTACATTGATTTTAATTCAGTACATTACCAAATTATGCCCACAAAGGAACCATCATCTTTAAATAGGTCTATGAAAGTGTGGAAAAATAGTGTAAAGGCGTGGAACTAGATAAATACAAGGTTAATGGGCCTAGTTTTAATATATATTTATATACACACACATTCACACCCCTACACATATACACCTCAGTAACTCAGGATTCTTTTCATTGATTTAGTTTCATTAGTTCCCTTTTGGACATTGAGATATTGAGCAACTATAGCATCTGAAGAATAAAGGAATTACACTGCTTGGGCCACAGATGAAAACAGGAGCATTTGGTGAACTCTTATCTTCTGAAAAGTGGCCTTGCTTGTTGGTACAGATAGGACTTCAGCTATTCACAAGAAGTCTCACAAGACAGCCGGGAGGGAGGTTCAGGGTTCAGACAGTCCAAGCAATGCTTGGGAGAGGCGTGCTCAGAACAATTCTGAGGATAACTGGTTCTGAACTAAAATATTTTCTTCCAAGAACCACGAAGGTCAGAATTATGATACAGATGTTTATAGTTTATGAAAGTGACCATTTTTGAAAAGCAGCAATTTGTTTAGGGAAAGGACAGGATACCAGGTTGGGAGTGCACCGTAGCTAGAGGCATTGTGGCCTGCGGAGAATCACGGGCAGAAGAGACAGTAGAATGTTCCTCTCTGTGTTTTTCAAGATGTCACTCACTGATGGGGGCACCATTCTGTACAGCTCCTACTCCGACCAGCTTAGTCAGATGCTATCATCTGTGTTTTACCAGTGCATACCTGTCCGTGATCGTTTTCTCTGTTTTTTACAAAGGCAGTAGATAGGAAATACAAACAAACCTACGGATTAAACAAATGTAATTAGGATGAGCAGTATTTACATATTTAAAATTAAAATTTGGAAAATGTAAAATTAAAAATTACATATTTAAAATTTTCCATTTTTATTTATGTGCAAACTATTTACAAATAATCATAATTTAGCAATATATGAACACGAAGAGAGGGAAGACACCTATGCTATGAAATGTATATAAACGTCTACAAGATTTCACTCTTTAGTATTTACCTTTAGCTTTTGCCCCTTTTAACACAACCCTGAGTAATACCAGTTGAGATTTGAATAATGCTTTCTATCAAAATATCAAACCATAGTCATATCATTTGTATACTATGATATTCACAATTCAGTTTCAGGGAGTATAACATATTACTTCAGAACACAGACTGTGGAGCCAAATGTTGGGTTTGAATCTCAGTTCTACCACTTATGAGGCCCTACTAAGCCTTAATTTCCTCAACTGTAAAATGCAGATAATATCTACTTCATAATGCCCTGACTCATTGCAAAAACTTAAATGTCAGATACTTTATAATTCTATTTGTCCTGCACATGCATTACTTGCTAAAAAGAAGTTTACATATGAAAAATAATTTTATATAGCAAAAAACCCACACCGTATCTACTACATGGAGCGATCATCAAAGCAACCTTTATCTACAGCATTTAGTTTAAAATTCTTTAAAGCAATGACTGTCAAAGTGTGATCTCTGAGCCAGTAGTATCAGCATCATTTGCAGATTTTTTGGAAGTACCAATTCATGGGCTCTGCCCCCATACTGAGTCAGAAACTATAGGTAGAAACTAGCAATTGTGTTTGAACCAGCCATCCCAGCTATTCTAAAGCATGTTAGGGTCTGAGGACCACTGCTGTAAAATATGTAATTTAATATACTTGTATAAATAAAACTATACAAGTCACTGAAAGGTTTCCTATTTGTCAGTGTTCAAGTACATGTTACGTATGTTCCTATACACATTGAAGGCATCTTTCTTTATCCAGGGCATTTTTTACTGAACAAAACCAAACCAAACACCTAAAGGTACACCACAGTTTCTTTTCCTTGATGCTCCAATCTGAACTCAGAATTGAAAAATGTTCGTTCTAGTCCACTCTGCTATTTCACTAAGATACTAGTTGTATTAACCTTGGAATTAAAAGGGGGTTAATAATGCTTTATAAGATACATGAATCAAATTGTTCATAGACTGAAAAAGGTCAGACAAATACATCCTACAGGAAACATACTCCTCTGAATTTTTAAAGAATATGTTCATTAGCTAGCTAAAGCAGACATGAAACAGAAATCATGCCCACTTAATAAAAGTGTTTCTTACCGATTACAACCGCTATGGCCCCTAGCGCTAATCCCAAGACCAGGATTAGAGGTGCAATGAATAATTTTCCAGCTGGAAAACAAAAGGCAATATAATTTAAAGAGTCTCAAAACAAATTTACCAAACAATTACAGCGATGCTTTTAAAATACCATAGTGTATGTTGTTTTATAAGAAGTCTGATTATAATGAAGGCTGTATTTCTCTAAGAAATGTATCAGGTGTAGAATAGATACACATGTGAGTTCGGTAACTTCACCGAAGTCCTCAGCTCATGCATCCAACATCTCATCAATTGTTTATCCTTTATAACCCCCCAAAATTCCAAAGTAACCAGCTCACTTTATTCTACCAGGACAATCCATCTTTGTGCTTTTCCTTTAGATCTTTTCCATTTTCAATGTTCAAGATACTGAAAGATTATGAAAACAGTGGCACATTCTGAGTTAGCTGGAGAAAACCCAGTTAGCTCACAAAATGGAGAGCAGGTAGGTACTACGGAGGGCTTCTGCCCAAGCCCACATCTAAAAAAGTGGCTTATTTACTTCCTGGGTCCACAGAAAACTAATACTATGAAGACCTAATAGACTGAAGTACAAATGGGATGTTTTAAGACTATTAAACTACCAATAAATGTACAATATATTGAAAGCTACTGAAGTGAATCATTTTACCAAACTGGAAAAGTAAGCACTTACAAAATAAGAAGGCTAAATGCCGGTAAGTATGCCAAGTGATATCAGCTAGAATTTTCTTCTCTAAATGAATGATTAAGCAGTGATGATAATAAACTCTAGTCATATGTAAACACAAGAGTCCACAATCAGAATCCTACTGACTTTGAAAGACACTAGCACAAAAAAAGAGGCCAGTAATTAATATCTTGTCACTGTACAGTAACCTGAAGGCATGTGACACAGCTGCGGAACTGCACAACCCAAAAGCAACAAGCAATGAGAAAGGAACAGAGGACTCTGCAGAAGAATCACACAGCTGTGACACCATTCTGTGAATTAAGGACAGTAATTTGGAATAACCAATTACACAAGAAAATAGAAACATAATGCAGCCATTTGTTGGAAGTTCGTCAGAAAAATATTAACATTTTTATTCTTAAGAAAAGGTCTTTGGAACCAGATGACCAGACATGTATAATATATAGTTTTTAATATTAAATTTAAAAAGATTATCATTCAATTAGCACCATGCCTAACCATGGGTTTTACTTATATTTTTCACCAATGAGAATCCAATTAAGTAATACTATATTGCATTGAACAATTATGTTTAGTATACTCTTAAAGCTGTGCTTAAGTGGTTAGCATATATAGGCTTATATATTTTAAAAGAATCTGTTTTTCTTTCATGCACATAGCTCAGTCTGTTCATTCATACTTCCTTTTCAAATAATTATCAATACATTTTCCTAACAGCAATGAAACATGACTGTAAAGTAACAGCACTGAAAGAAATAACGGAGCTCTGCACGGTGAAAAAGAGAGGAAGAAATCTCACAGCGGAAACACTCCAGAGGAGTAGGGAGGGAGTTATTGGAAGGAAAATATTAGGTCAGAAGAACACTGTTTCACTCAAGGGCGGTGGCATCAGGCCCTGGTGATTTGATTACAAGCAGGTATCTGGGTTTCTGTTTGCATATTTGCATGTGAGTATGTGTTGGGGCTTGTGTGTTGTTGAGGAAGAAGGGGGTAAAAAGTCAACCCACAAAAACATTTGCACTTGGAATATCAAACTTGGGTTTGTATGCACTGAGGACATTTGTTACTCATTCCATTAACTAATGATTCCATAAACATTAGTTATTACCTATTAATACAATAGAAAAATACATGCAATGACTTATCAATTATAAAGATATAATGAAACTCCATTACAGGACTTTGAAATATGTGGATTTTTTGGCCTTCCCAGACCACATTCCATGCTGTATTGTACTGCATAATTTCCATGAATAAACACAGGATATGGGTAAGACATGCTGCTAGATATCATCCATACAAAAATAAAGGCTGACACTGTTTCTCTCATCAAGTGGCTTACAACAGGGTTTCAGAAGTTTAAAAGGCTAATGACTTCAGATTTCTGCAGTGTAACTAGTAATTTGCTTTTCGAACAAAATCTGCTTGCTCATGTAAGTAGTGTACTGCTAACAAAACTTATAATATTGTAATTCTGATTTCAAAGAGTGAGAGAATATGCTCCTCCTTTTGCTGTGGGAAAGGGCCTACTGGGATACCTGGCACATAGCAGGTGCTCAGAATAGTCATAGCTGTCACGTATCTAAGTTGTATTATCACTACTGGACTCCCAGGCAAGATACTCACCACAGACCGACCCTCGCACCAGTCTCCTTAAATGAGGTCTCTCTGGGAGGTAGCGATATTTGCATCCAAATATACTGAGGTTTGATGTGTGGTCTCCAAAGAAACGGAGCTGGCGGTATCTCTCCCCACATCGATAACAAAAATTAGTGTTACATTGGGAGCACGTCATATGGTCACATCCTTCAGTTCTCTGGATGTGGATCTGTAATAGTGAAAGAAAGAGAAGGAAAGGGTGTTCAAGTTTTTAATAAGTAAAATCTAGCAAATTTTATGGAACAACATTTATGAGTTTCACCAAAATAGAAGTCTCTCATAGCATTCCTGAGGCTGTCAATTTGCTCAGAATCACACCCTTCAAGATTATATTTTTACCAAATACTTTCATGTATGCAAAGCTTGGTAACATTTCAGGTACACGAGCTGTTGTCTTATTTTGACCAATATATAAATAAACACATCCCATGGAAGACACATTTGTCTTTCCAGACCATACATCTAATTCAATGGTTAGGAGGCAATTTAAAATGCTATGAAAGTATATTTTGTTTATGTAATGATCAGCAAGAATGAGGTGGCTTGGGGAAATAAGAAGAGATGAAGAATATTCCCTAAAAGAAGGGACATGTAAAACTTTTTGTAAATAAATATCAAAAAGCAGAAATCTCTCTTTGCTAAAGGAAATGATAGCAGATATAAATGTATTTGCAATCGCATTTTAGTTTCCAACTCTATAAGCACCTTCCTCTGTTATTGCAGTTGAGTTACGTGCAAATACAGCTTCACCCTTAATGTAACAAGGATTTTATTCTTGGATAGTCTACCATATACCCAAAGTGGTAGTCACTGTTTCAAGCACTGAGGCCAAGTTATCATCAAGACACTACTCTTTCAGATAGAATTGGGCACGACTGAGAATCCTCATGGACGTTGTAAATAAACTCGAGCCATCTTTCACTCAAATATGTGCACACTTTGTTAGGTGAATAATCATGAAAGAGAAATTAACATAATTTAACACTATTTCATCAAGAGAAAAATAATTTGGTTATACTGCCCAAATCTCCTGTGATTAAAATGAGATCACCTAAAAAGAGTCTTTCCATTTCATCAGGGAGTAGGCGTTTATTACGCTCAAGTTACATCTTCACTCATTCCATATAAATATATATGAGTTCTTTGCTTAGAAATTTTAGTTGAAATGTGCCCAGTACCATTTTGATTATTGTAAGCGTCTGTCCATGATGTTGCTCTGGGACTAGTGTGTCAGTGAATGTTTTAATGCAATTGGGAACTGTACCACACATGAGTCAAACCCTCTAGTAGTTGTTTGACTCTTGCCAGTTAAGCCTTTGGCCACAGTACACATTTTACATATTTCACTTGAAATTATGTTCTCCTCCCCCTAATATACCGTGTAGTTCTCCAGACTTTTGCACTAGTGTAGTTATAGCTGCATTTAAAAAAAAAAACTGGTCAATAATTATGAAGATAAAATCATCCAGGAAAAAGAAAAGAACTCTGTGAAAAGAGAAATTAAAAGGTTGAGAGATGAAAAAAATTTAGCCACTTTAAATGGCTAAAATATTAACTATAATTAAATCACATTAAAATATAATCTCATAAGCTTTAAGAATAAAACATGTTTGAAGTTGCTAACTGTAAAACACATGCAATATTTCAGTTTTAGTGATAACCAAAATGTTAAATTGCAGTTTAAAGGAATAATATGAATTTAAAAAGAACTTGTGAGGCTGCCTGTAAAATAACAATAGGTAGTAATCATAGTAATGGTAAAAGTTTCATTTAAACAATACATGTGTGTGAATCTAATTATCTATCCATTCATCCATCCATCTGTCCATCCTTCCATCCATCCATCCATCCAATCATCTACCTACCTACTTCTCGGGAGAGTTTCTAGGTGATTGTGACCATTTTGAAGAAGGCAGCATATTACAGCAAGTATTTTATACAAGGGTAAATGAATGAACCAAGAAAGAAAAGTTTGACAAGTGGCTGGCAGGACTGCAGGTATTCAAAATCGTTAGGTGAACTGTAAGTTAAATGTCCATTCCCTTCTAGTGGCTGACTGACACTTGGCAGGTAAGCCTCATCCCTGTAGGGAGGTTGAAAGGACCTGGGCTTTGACTTCAAAGCCCCTATGTTTGAATTCAGGCTCTGCTAATTGTTAAAAAAAGCAGTCAGTTCACCTCTCCCAAGCCTCAAGTTAGATAATATTCCTTACCATGTAGTGTCAAATGTGGTAATGTGTGTACAATGCCTAACCCATTGTTTGGCACATACTGAATTAGATCAACGTAAAGTTGGTCTCCATCTAGACCTTCCCCTTTACTCACCTAAAATGTGAGAAATCAAATGCCCGGGTAATGTAACTGCAAAACCCTGATTGCCAGGTTGTCCCCTTTCTCCCTTCTTCCCATGAGTAATTCTTAGGCTGATGCTGGCCTAGAGAGCACCTTCCTAGGCAGGCGAGGGCCAGCTTGTGGTCAAGGGCATATGAGCATCTGAGGTCAAGGGTAACCAACAAATCACGATTTGGGCAATAAAAGCAAAACTCGTGTTTCTTACTTTTGGTTGCCTTATCCTTTTTCAGTCATATGACATCTTTTTCTTTTACATGACAGTCCAGTAGCAGTGGATACAGGTTTTGTGGGGCTTGTAGTTTATCTAATTTGAGGATCCTTCTTTAAGGAGAAGAATATAAATTACAAACACAAATTAGATACAAGGTCTAGAAGGGGCTGGGGCAGGTGAGGGTCTCTGAAGCTTAAGCTCTTTAGCTTTCTTGTAAATCAGCCCCTAGCCCAGCAGGTACCCTCTACTGTGCATGTTTACCAATGACTGCCGTGGCCACAGTCACTTAGCACAGTAGATGGTGTTAGAAACGACATAGGCTAAAGTCCCCGCTGGACCCTTAACCATTTCTGATCCCTCTTTCAATCACCCGAGCACTAGGAGAAAACATGCTCGAAGACAACTGCTGAGCACCCAGAACATCGTACACACAACTTTTTCACTGTATTGTATTTGATCTTAAGATGGACATAACACAGCTTAAAACTCATGATAACATAGCAGTGACCTATAAAGGGAAGAGGGCTAACACTTTAGAGCCCATTATGTGCCAAGCATTGTACACATTTTAGCACTTTTAAGCCTCGTAACTGCACCATGAGATTGGCATTCTTATTTATAACCAAGCTCAGAAAAGTAACCTGCTTGCGTGACAATCCTAGGGAAGGAAGAAAGGATTTTGAATTTACGTCTGTTTCTTTATTATGCTAAGCAGCCTCTTATTACAAACTTAAAGGTAAAACCAGAAGGTCAATCTTATTGTTTGCCAACTGACAGCACAATCTTTACCCTAATCAGACGGGCACGTCTGCTTTCCCTGCACAAGGCACACAGTCTTTCTGCTTGTTTCTGCCATTCCCTGGGCCAATTCACATTCTTCATTCAAAACGGCACCAAAACTCTTTCTGACAGGAGACTTGTTCTAATAAGTCAAACTTGTGACTGACAGTTCATATGCCTCAAAATTTCACATGTAATTTTCACTGTCATTTTATATGTGCTTTTAATATTGCTCCATTGGGTTCTAAAATTTTTATGTGGCCTATTATTTCATTTAAATAATGAAGACTGCAATTTCTAGTCTTTCTCGTTTAACAGTCTTTCCTTATTAGTGATATAAAATTCTGAACACAGCAGGCAAGAAAAATGTTGGTCATATAATATTTCTGCACAGGAAGTAATCAAATTGTAAGCTCTGACAATGCTCTATAGTAACCTTGTACACATGGCAGGATTATATGATTTTATAGGTTAATTTGAATATTTTATGCACATAATCATGGAAAATGGTTTCATAATTTACTAATTGTCAAGTACATAATTCTTCCTTGAATACTATTGTGACTATACTGGATTATAGATGAATATATTATTATTTGATACTAACAGAGAAATGAACTAATAAAATACAAGTTAATGTGCACCAGGAGACATTACTTTTCAATTTGCTAAGCAAGTTGTAATTTTGAACTTCTAAAAGGGTCACACTTTGACAATGCCATCTTTGTTTATTTTTAAAAAACAGGTTTAAATCGTATTAATATTTATATGAGGTTAATTTTTTTCTCAATGAATTTTTTTTATAGCTTTGAAACATTCATCAGTTTAGCTCTGCTAACAAACTAATTGCTCAAGTGGCTACAATTTAGCATCAAAATTTTGCTTTTACTTAAGAGACGAAGACAGACTAGGACAGACTAGTTATTCCTAATCCATTAGATTAAACTGACTATTAATAAGCCATAATGCCATTTGGTTTGTTATTACTCAGAGAGTTTTTCTCCATCTATAACAAGTAAGTATAGCTGATACTTAAGGAATTGAGTATTTATGCACCAAATGTTGCTTAAGTCTTTCTATACTTTTTAGTCATGAGATGAAATGCTCAGAATAAGTTAGATATTTCCTTAATAAGAATTTGATATTAAGTCTATATTGTAGTAAGATATGACCCAACAGACAAATTTTGTGCCTCCAAGACAGATCAAGGTTTGTAATAAGAAAATAATCATTATCTATACTGACAGATGCTTCTCGACTTACTATGGGGTTATGTCCTGATAAAAACATCATAAGTCAACAATATTGTAAATTGAAAATTTCTTAAGTTGAAAATATCATACGACAAAAATCGGCATTTTGTAGACATAACAGGATGCAAAAACATAAAACATATATCCAAAAAAATGCTGGCAACACACTACACTTGTATTAGTTGTTTACCCTTGTGATATACCAAATAATTCCCAAAGAGCTACATATTAAATAACATGATAAAGTGGCTATTTCTGCTCTCAGTAAGGAAAGAAGAAAAACAATGTGAACTTTCAGGAGAAACTAAAGGCATGCAAGTTCCAAATATGAGTCCTGATGCGATATGGAGTGATTAAGGAATTGACTGGGAGCAAGGACGCTAGTGGCATTTTCCATAAAAGTTGTGACCTCATAGAAAAAGAAATGCAATCCTAGCTCCATATTTATATGTTTTTGATCATGTGAATACCCAATTGGTTTTTAAATTTTATAATCATCCTTTAGAAAAAACAGAAGTATTAAATATGATACTAGAATAGAACGTGAATGTTAATAAATTTGACAGTATAAAAACAAAGTTACGGCTTACAGAAAATGAGAATTGGGGAAAAGAAGAAGGAATTGCAAAAGGGCTAACACCGTCATATACCATCTAAAACTAGGACCATAGAGCAGAGACTTAAATATATTACTCAAAAGTAAAAGAGAATCAAAGCAAGAACTAAAATAGTAACTATCAAATATTGAAAGCAGAAAAAAGGAAGGGAATAAATAAGTGAAATGAATCCTCAACCGCCGTGTCAGGGAGTCAGCAGACATTGTCAAAAGACAATGTATAAAAACCTACTATTTAGAGGTAATTATTAGAAGCAAAAACCCAAATGAACTAAAAGTTATATGATAGTCTCGTAATCTATCAGGGTGGACGATGTTGCAAAAATTAAATAAGATGCTGATTTCAAAATTATTTGGTGTCTCCTGCTATGGTGTTAGCTTTCTAAAGCCAACACTCTGATAAATCTGATAACTTTAATTGTCTCCAATGTACTGGTTTTCCTTGTTATAGGGAATTTCATACAGGCTTCAAGTTGTCTTATGATTAATTTATAAAGCCAGAAATTCCTTGAAGTAGAGTGTAGAGCACTGACCAATTCTTATCCCCCAGAGTAGAGCTGTGACAAATTACTCCCAGTTTTCTTCCTTCTTTACCATACTTCCCTTGACCCCATCCCCCCATGTCCTCAGAAATCTTCAGATGCCAATTTTCCCCTCCTTCACCTTCATCTGTCCCGTTTCCCTCTGTGATTATATGCCCTAAGCAATAAATCCTTCCTTTAAGTCCACATGACCCTCTCGCCAGTGATTACCCTCATGTTTTCATTTTTACCATACTTCTTAAAAGAATATCCTACACTCACTGTTCTTACTCACGGCTCAATTCCTCCTCAGCTGGCAGCAATCCCATGCTCCTGAAACATACAGCGGTCTTTCATTCATTCATTCACTCAACAAATAATTATTTGGTCACTGATAAAATCTGACATGGCTCCTGTCTTCATGAGGCTTAAAGTCTAAGGTGGAGGTAGACATTAATCAACTGTACAAATAAATATATGCCTATAAGCTATATATTTATATACTCACAAGCTATATATATAAGCTATGCCAAATGCTATAAGAAAAAAAGGTATGAAGAGAGTACTTAATAGAGGAGCTTGATCTCCTCTATTAAGGGTCAGAAGAGGTTTCTCTAAGGAAGAGACATTTGATCTGAGAAATGAAGGACAAGTAGCAGCTCACCAGTTAAGGGGACTTAAAGGTGGAGCATTCAAGCACAGCGCATTCACGGCCTTGAGGAGCACCCTGTACTAGCCCTGTTGCAGCATTTCTCACTCTACATTTTAAAACTCTTTAACTATCTGTATCCCTCTGCTCAAACCCTCTACCGTCCCAGTTTGTAAAAGCAACAGGGTCCAGATCATTTACAGCTTTTTCATTATCTCATTAAAGGGCCTTCCACAGGTACCGACACAAAGCATGTTCTCAACAAATACTTCTAAAAAAAACAAATGAGTATTACCCATGGTCCCCTAATTGCCAAAGCCAATGAACATGGTTTAGTTTTTATCTTATTGTACCTCTGTGTCACTTAATCAGCTGATTACATTACCTCCTTCTCGATCTTTGATATGTTCTTACTTCAATGACACCTTTTTTCCAGATTCTTCTCTTATCTCTCTTAGGTTCCCATTCCTTCACCTATTCCTTAATCCCATCCATAATTTACCACTTTGCACATGCTCTTTGGGCGATCTTCTCCACATTCAAATGGTTTCAACTTTCCTCCACTGGGTCTCATTTCATCATCTCCACTGTGGACCCGGCTCCTGAGCTTCAGACTCATATGGCAACTGTTTGCTGGTCACATACAGGTATATGCCTTATGGCCATCTCAAGGTCAAATAAACAAAACCAAACTCACCATAATGCCACGGCCCTGTATCACAACAATAACAAAATAAAAGTAGGTCTGTTTCCATTATTTTATCTCAGTTTAGGGTATCGCCATCCAACTAGACATGGAAGCTAAATACCTGGTGGTTATCCTCTTATTTCTCACATTCAATTAACCATCAAGGTCAGACAGCTTTAGTCCCGTGATATTTATCTAATCCTTCTCTTCCCCAGCCCTTGACAACTAGCCTAGCTTATACTGTCATTATTTCATTCTGGATGTCTGTAACTACCTCCATAAAATTAATAGCAACCAACCTAAAATATAAATCTGATACCCTCACACTCTTGCTTTCAACTTTTCAATGGCCTCCACCAGCTGGAGGATGAAACCCAAGATTCTGAATGTTGCATGCTAAGTCCGGGCTCTTGTTTGCTTCTCTAGCCCCACCTCTCACCACTTCCTTCTGTGAACCTTACACAAAGGGAACCACAAGGTGCTTGTGGCTTCTTTAGAACCACACACTTCCTGGCTCTGTGCATTTGCACTTTCTGGCAACCATATGACCGTCACGCTTTGGCCATGCCTCCATTCCATGAAGCCTCTTGCCTCATCTTCTGCTTCCTTCACCCTCCTGCAGCCCCCTTCTACCCCTGCTGTGCCTCAAGAACATCAGGCATGCTACCTTTTCAGGGTCTCCTGGACACCTTTTGTCATGCCATAATCCACCAACAATCCTCAACAATCTAGCTCTCCTGGATGCCCCAAGATGAATGAGACGTCCTTTCACCATGAGCCCTCTTATAATACTCTCTGCAAAGCCCAACTGAAGTGCAGTAGTTTTCTCCTTGTCAGTCTAATGACTACGTCTCCCCTTCTGTGAGTTCCATGAGAAAAAGGACCATGCCTGTCTCATAAAGCACGTAATGGATGCTCATTAAATGGAGGAATGAAAGATGACATTTATTTATTCAACCATCTATTTAGTGCTACACAATGCCTGGCAACAGCTCTAAATACTAGATAGAGGTACCTCAGAGGACAAAATAGATGAAAATCCCTGCCTCAAAGCTGTAAGACATGTCTATTATATCCATTATTTTAAGTAGTGATAAGTACTATGACACTATGCAGAAAAAAATAAAGCATATAAGGGGAGAGAGTACCTATTGAGGAAGTGGAGGGTGGTTTAAAATTAGGTGGCCAAGGACAGCCTTACTGAGCCTTACAAAGACATGTAGGATATGAGGAGAGCTGGCCATCCAGATATCTGTGAAAAGAACATTCCAGACAGAAAGAAGACCAAGTATGGAGACTCTGGGAAGGGAGCATATCCAGTGATTTTGAAGCACAGCAGGAGTGGAATGTGGCTGCAGCAGGGTGAGGAAGCAGAAGATGAGGCAAGAGGCTTCATGGAATGCAGGCAAGTCCAAAGCGTAACGGTCATACGGTCACCATAAAGACTAGTTTTTGCTCTGTGTGAGATGGGAACCACAGAGTTTTGAGCACAGGAGTGATGTAATCTGTCTTATGTTTAACAGCTTCATGCTGGCTGCTGGGTTAAGAATATTGTGAAGACTGAGATACCAGTCAGGAGGCTACTGCAAAAATCCTGGAGAGAAATGATGATGTCTTGACTCAGATTAGTGAAAGTGGGGGTGCTGAGACATGGTCAGATTCTAAATATTTTGATGGCACAATCTGCAAAACTTAATGATTGACTGGATGTGGGGTAAGAAACAGTATAGAATGACCCAAAGTTCTTGGTCCGAGCAGCTGGAAGACTGGAGTTGCCATTTTTGAGATGGATAAGCTATGAGAACAACCATTTTGGGAAGAAGAGAATACATTGCACTGAAGTCTGTTAGAGCCAAGCAAAGCTGTGGAGTAGGCATTTGGATATGTACCTTTTCTCACAGTTCTCCAAACCTTTACGATATGCCTACTGATTGAGCCACAGGCAAAATTCATAACCTGTTTTGAATCCTAAATTCAGTTTGCTGTAGAAAGAGAAAGCAACTCCTAAAACTTGAAGTGACATGAAAATGAAAACTAATGAATTACCTAAGAAAGCTTTAGATCTTTTAGCAAAACTGGCTCCATCAGTATTCACATAGAAAATGGGCAGCTTTTTACTCAAATGTTCTCCTGTCTACATAGCTCACTTGACTTCATCCCTCTTAGAAGCCCTCATCAACTATAACAGAAGTTTTCAAAAGAGGCACTCACGCCCCTGGAGATATTTTAGCATGTTTTGTTTGTTTTTCTTGGGGGATGTTTGGTTGTCACAAAGGTGTATGGTGCTGGCATTTATGGATGTCCTGCAATGCTTGGGATATCCTGCACAGTAAAGAATTGCACTCTTCCCACATTATTTTCAAATGCACTAGACATTCATATAGACAAAAATCTGTTTATAAATATCTGAACTCAGAACTTAACTCCCTTTTACATATAAACACAAAATAATGTTTGCATGGTTTTAATATACAATGAATTTTTAGTTATATAACTACCATGAAAATTGAGGAAAGATTGCTTGTGCTTAGTACCTAATTCCATTTTATATATAAACCCAAAATGTTTACATGTTTTAACATATATTGAATTTTCTAGGACTATATCTACACATATACATACATATATATACACATAAATAAACATGCATACATACATACTTATACTTATTTTGTCCTCATTTTTTTCAATTTTTTGTTTTGACAGGGTCTTGTTCTGTTGCCCAGGCTGGAGTGCAGTGGAATCATCATAGTTCACTGCAACCTCAAACTCCTGGGCCCAGACAATCTTCTACCTCAGCCTCCTGAGTAGCTGGTACTACAGGTGTATGCCGCTATACCTGGCTAATTTTTCTATTTTTTATAGCGACAAGGTCTTGCTATTAAATACATTGCTCAAGCTGGTCTTGAATTCCTGGCCACAAGCAATTCTCCTGCCTGGGCCTACCAAAGTGTTGGGATTAAAAGCATGAGCCACTTTTTCCGGCAACCACAGGCTACAAGCTACAGCTCAGATATGAGACCACAAGCATGACTTTTGTGTTAATCTGATGTGAACGGGGCAAATTAACCATTTTCTCTGAATCCACACATTCTTGCCCAAAGCATACTATTATAGGATTTAAGAGAACAAAATATCTGAAGGGAAATACCATGATAAGTAAATTCCTTTAATTCCAAATTCACAATAAATTATGGGTGAACATAATTCACTTTCTTCTGCCTGCTTTTTAAAATTATTGATCCATAATTAAACTCTTTGAAACTGGTTCTACATCAAGAAATGATGGTAATTACCCCTTCCTAGCAACTTTCTTTTAAGAATTAAATGAGACAACAAATATAACTTACATACTACTGAGCTTATTATTTTATTACTACTATGTAACATCTTAAAGTTATATCAAAACAATAATTAAGAACTGGATGGTACACTGGAAATCAGCATCAGGATGTGATGAGACACAATATGTATTATAGGTACAATGGAGACTGACAAATAATAAATGTCAGTACATGGTAGACAGTGTTATTACTATTATTATTACTGTGCTAACATCACCAAAAAAGACAGAACATTGGACAAAGGCACTTTGTATAAAGATGACATATCAGAATTCAGCAATGCCTATTCACATTTTGGTATTTCTTTTAAAAACAGAAAAACGATTGTTCTGTCACCTAGAAATAAGGAATGTGTTGACCCTGGAATAAAATAAATGACTTAATCACCCACTAATTCATAAATCACATTACTTATATATTAGCCTAAGAAAATGTATAATTTCCTAATTAATTATGTCTCCTCAGTGTCTTGTAAAAAAATGTCCTAAAAAAAAATGGGAGATTATTTATGTAAGAAGAAAATCAAAGTTGTTAGCTCTAGATAATCTAGTTGGCTAAGAATGACTATATTTCTATCATATTACATAATGTTTACACAAATATTTCTTTTATCTGACATTAAGGAGAAGGTAATTCGGGGGAAGGATTTCTAAGGAATTTCCCTTTAACTTTCCAAATTAAAAAAAAAAGCTAACCATTTTGAGAATATTAACCCTCAACTTTGCTTTAGTAAACCCAGTATACTGAGCAACATTTAACCTTTGGAAAAAGAAAAGTTAACAGCCAAATCTCTAAAAGTTGTATGTCTAGGCAAACAGAGCTGTTTTTCTGTAAGCTACGTAGCTGCAGAAAGGTGAGATGTTATACATGGTTCTTTTGTTCTCTTGTTAGATTTTATTTTTAATCAGAAATATTTCAAGCATATAAAAAATTATCAATAATAATATAACAGCCATGCATCAACTTATCATCACATTTAATAATGTTAACATATTGCAATATTTGCTTCAGAAATATTTTTGAAGCAATAATACTTCCTTTACATAGTGCCTTCTTTATATAATTAATGTTTCTTAACTTTAACTTTCTGTTTGCTTTACACTTGCTTGCCTCAAATTGTCAGGTAAGAAGGCCCAAAGGTGTGTCATCTGTCTTTTAGGTATGCATATGTTAAAAATATATACTGAGAGGTGAGAAATTTGGCCTTTGGAAAAAGGAAGTTTTAACAATTCATAACTTCACAAAGGCAAAATATGAAAGGGCAAAAAGATAAAATTTGGTTAACTGAAAAATGATTAATACTAATTGGCTAATATTGAAATTTGTGAGGAAGAAACAGAAGACTGACTCATTAACTGCTCTCACAAAGTTCTCACTACATTCTTGAAGGCTTCATAAATATTTCTATCTTTAATGATGCTTATTATAATATTAAACAATAACACATGAGTTAGGAAAATAGTATTTATTTAAAATTTATCTTTAAAAAGTATGTATTGAAAAATAAAATGGTATTTGGTAGTCACTTTCTGAAAAAAAGGAATTGATGAAATATTATTATGTTTCTTGCCTTTAATTTGGTTAGTGGTGTATTACTGTACCACTTAAAGAACTATAATGAGTGTGTACTTTAGAATTGCTTATGAATCTTTTTAAGCTTTTAAATGGAAGCACAAATTTTTAAAAAGCACTATTTCCACTTAAAAACGGTAAGGATGGTAAATTTTATGTGTTTTTTTACCATGATAAAATAAAAGTGTTATTTGATTCCCAACCCTGTTTTTGAAAAATAAACATAACTTCACCAATGATTTAGCATATGTACATGTGAAACTGCTTACATATGTGTTGATTTATTTGTTTTATGTTGTATAATTCTGCCTTTGTTACTTTGAGGAGTGCATCTCACTTTCCATTTTCTTTGACTTAGTAATTCTTTTTTTTAACTCAGATTTGGTATCTAATCTATGCTACAGAACATTGCCTCAAAGTTAATTTTTGTATGAAATTGAGCAAATATTCTATTATCTCTAACAAAATTTACGCCACTTACTTGCTTAAAATTTAATTCAATCTTAAGATTATCACAAACTAGATTTAGTTTTGTGGTAACTAAGTTCAAGACAGACATTTCAAAATTTGCACATATTTTCTGTAGGTTAAGAGTTTATATAAAGTAGAAAACTCATTGTCAAGAAAAAAAAGATGTTTCATAAGTGTCTGAAGAATAATACTCTACATTAAGAGGCAATGAGATTCAAATAAAATGGCTAATAAAGTTGTCTTAATATGGTGCTATTAAATTCTCATAAAAATGTTCTATAAATAAATAACTTCCAGAAATGTTTATATATGTTATCTTAGTATAAAAAATCACACTTATGAACAAGTATCTTGATCATAAATAAGAAAAAAACTTTTAATATTCATCCTTGTTATCTGCCAAAATTCGATTGTAAATAATTTTGATTTCTAAGCACAAGTCAAACCTCTTCATAATACTATAACACATATTAAATTGGTCTTTCCATTTGAGAAAAAGTTAAAAAATTATTAAGGGAGAAGTAACATTTATAGGTAGATGAAAGAAAAATTTGTTTTATTTAGAATACTAATAAAAATAATGAATGAACAGATCATCAAACCTTGCTTAGATGGAAAAATTTTACAAAGGCATACTCCTTTAAAATTCACTTATATAAGTGCAAAGTTTTCTTAAAAAATAGCAGCAAGATTAGAGAGCTCAGAAAAGAGACTATTACATATTATAACTTAACATGCTTAAAAGACATTACAAATCAACTGCTAAGGAGAGAATTTTAATAAATAGAATTTGGTTAGATGGTTTCAATTTGGAAAAAATTAGGCAGCAATGAATAATAAACACCAAAATAAATTATGGATGGGCTAAAGAGTTAAAATATTTGGAAATTAAGTAATTAAAAGAAGGGAAGAAAATAGACATTTTAATCAAATCTCTGGATGATAAATAACTTTTTACAGTTAGAAGCAAAATATTTATAAAAATATATAAAATATATGTAAATATATAAAAATATGAGTATGGGCATGACGTGTGGGTGTAGGTGTGTTTATGTATGTTCAAAAGGAAGAGTGATACATTTGGTCAAACAAAAATAAAATATTTTAAAAATATATATGAAAACCAACTAAGTAAAAATATCTACCACTCAGATAAAAAGAAAGAAATAGAAAATAGGGAAGATATACAGAGAAAAAATGCCAAAGAGGAGTTAATATTTTCAAATAAAGAGCTCATATAATTTGATAATAAAAATATGTCACAACCTGATTCACATAAATGGGCAAAGGATATGAACAGAAAATTATAAACTCAAAAATCCACGACTTTGTATTTCACTTATAAGCAAACAAGGAAATATAGAATGTAAGAACAAAATATTTTAAAGAAATGCTCATACTGAAACAGGTTCTCAAATTTTTCTGGTGGATTATAAATTGTTTCAATCCTTTCAGACAGCAAATTAGTAATATGTGCAAAATACTAAAAACACTGATATCATTTAACCCAGTGATTAAACCTTCAGTAACATATGCTTTCAAAGGTTCAAAATCTGGAAAAAAAATACAATTAAAATGAATACCATCAATGTATTATCTATAATACATAGATATTTTTAAAAATATCCCAGACTCAAACCAAGTAAGCTTTGGTATCCAATAGCAGAAGGATATTTAAGCAAATATTACACAGTTAATGAAAGAAATGTTTTGAAAACTATTTAGCAATATTAGAAATGTTTGTGACATTAAGTGAAAAAATGAATGTTATTAAATTATTTGCATCATTACAACTAAAACTTTTTAAAGTCATTTAAATAGAGGAAGGACCAAGGAGACACACTAATATGTTAATAGTGAGTATATCGGAGCAGCAGAATTCTGGGTGAATATTTTCCTTTTCTTTCCCAAATTTCTATCTCGTCTTATATGACCTTTATAAACAAAATGATCATTTAAAAATCAAAATAATTATTAACATTATGAATTAATTAAAACATATAACAGACTTATAGCAGCATACCAAAATATAAATTTATTTTGGCAACAAAATTTTAAACACCTTTGATTCTTATGATTGAAAGCATTTATGAAAGCATGAAAATATACAATTGTTTTGTTCACCTGGAAGTATTATGTGTGAAAATTTTCTTTTCTTTTTCACAAACTTCTAACATCTTCCTTTTTTATACTTATAAATTTTAAGCGATGTACTTACGAAAAGAAAGCCTTGGAGTATAAAACAATATTAATTCATTAAGTAATATCGCCTCCTGGGTTTCTATTATAAGAATAGAAATGTTTCATGAAGGAAAATATAATTTTAAGGTCCAAAAAAAAAAAAATCACAATTAAGGAAATGAAAAGCTTTAAAGTCATGCTTAAAAAAAAAAAAGAAAACAAAACCATTTGTACTCAAAACAAGTCATAAAATATGACTTAAACAGCTATAAATTTTATGGATTTGAATCCCACCAGAAAGTAGGTTCCCTGCTACAACGTAATCATGTAAACTGATTCCAGGGCTCTTTTTCAAAGTTTCAGCTATTTAAAAGGTAATTCCTTTTAAAGCCCTGACCTTTTAGCTATTACTTCAAAGGGGAACCAGCATGTATGTTGTCTCGTAACTATTTATTTATATTTGTAAAAACTATGGGCAGCTGTTAGTGCATTCAGTAAATTCCTTATGGTTGGCTGCTTTTTCTTCCTACATGTGAGTCCATTTAATGTTAGATTAAGGAATTACAGTAATAAATGTATGTTTTTATGTATTACATCAGTTCATTCAGAAGTTCCCAGTGTATAATGCTGCAGGGCTGTTCATTCAGAGTACAGTCTTAGAACCAGGCTAATTGGTAATTGTTTTTACAGCTTTCCAAAGAGATATAAAGGGTACTTATGAACAAAGTGTTAAGTAGAATGATTTAACAGCTCCCCTAAGTTCCTACCGGCCTTGCTTTGGTTTGAAACTGAGTAGCAGTTTGAATAAACTGAAAAGGCAAGGGATAGGGGGAAAGGCTTCATTTTCTAATTGTTCTTCGATGTGAAGAAGAATAAAAATGTCATGAGCAATCCATGCAGTGATCTGAAATAGCTCTAAAATAAAACAGGGTAACTGTGAATGAATATGCCTTCTACAGGGAAAACGAAGAAAGCTTTAGCCCAAACATCTTTAGACATCACGTTTAAGAGAGCCAGGTCATCTAAACTATTTTAAAAATTTCTTCTAGTTGCTAAGAATGCAATTTGTTATTTCATACAATACTTTTTCCTTACCAAATGTATAAACTGGTATGTGTATTTGGTATAGTGAATATGTTATTATTATGCTCATTAATAGGCTTTGGAATATACTTTTGGTGTATTTGAATTTATTACTTCAAACTGGATTCACAATTATTCAATTTTTAAAATTTTCTGACAATTCAAATTTCATTTATCTGGTGTTAAGTCTCCAGGAAGGAATTGCAGAATTGTTTTTAAAAGAAAATTAGGCCTAATTTGGACATGATTTCTCAAAGTAAATTTGGGAAAAGGTGAAAACCACATATGGTGGAGTATACACATATATAAACACACACATATAATTTTCTAAAGTAAGCTTTACAAAAAAACTTCAGACTTTAATAGATCAGTATCTTGTAAACATCAAATCCAAAGCATTCTGGCTGTATTTACTAGCTGATCTCTCTATGGGAGGCTCTTCCCTGGCTATTTGCATGGCTAACTTTCCACATCCAGGTCTCAGCTCAGATGCCTGCTAAGTCTTGATTACTTGTATGATTATCAAGGGAATGATGAAAAATGGGATTCATAAAATCCCTAAGCCCTAATTTTGGCTATTAGCTTCTACTTCACCAGACTTACAAAAAGCAAAATGATCAGTTTAATTTAACGTAATCTGAGAGTGACAAGAAAAAGAAAAGCAAAAGCGAAAGATTTCAAGAATTTAGAGCCTACATAATAAAAAGTGTTTAGAGTACATGTGGCAAGCTAGAAATAACACTTTCATATAATTTTCATATTAGCTTTTCCCCATACATACATCTTCATTTTTAAGTGGAAAATAAGGATTTCAATGTTTAAAATCAATATTTATGTGTGGCCTCCTTAAATTTTGAAACGTAATACAAATAATAATATACATTGTTTATATATAAAATTTTCAGTTTATTTATGTAATATAATTACTATTCTAAAATGAAATACCAAATACTCTTTTTCTCCATACCTTACTAATATGGTTGTAAACATAATTCACTTCAATACTGTAAATATTGTTCAGTTACATCCAGATGTACATATTTTTTTCCTTTCCTCCTAAGGTTTATCTCACCTTGCATTTTGGACACTTCTGGGCATTCCTCTGCCCATGCTCAATTTCGCTGGCCCAGTGACGCAACAATTTGTCTCCTTTTTTATATTCCTTGCAGTTAACACCTTCATGCCAAGGAGAGTGGCACTTAAAACACCAGACGAATTGGCAAGTGGGGCACTGGATCTGTGTAAGGAAAAATAATATTAAGTACTAGTGGATATACTGAAACCATCTAAAAGGATAAGAATGGTGATGCTTGGGGAAATTAGCAAAAAGGTTATAGTTTAAAATATCTTCCCCTCTATTAGACCAAAACTATAATAAAATATGAATATTCTGTTATTAAAGGAGGAAAAAATTGCTTTGGCAAGGATGATTCGGCTGTTTGTAGATTATACTGGAATTAAACACTTGGGACATTCTGGAAATCTATCAGCTTTAAGAAAATCTCCCAGATTGAAGCACAGAGTAAAACCTGAAGGCTCATGATGCTCCAACTCTATTCATACTCAGGCTGTCCTTTAACTCACCTTTTCCTTGAACCAATTTCCCAGTCATTTACAGTGTCTTCTTACCAATGACTTGCTTCACCTTATAAAATCAAAGCCCCACAGATGCTTCAAAAAATGAAAAACACCAGCAACAACTGCTAGACCAGTACTTGCTATGAAGCACCATTTAAAATACTGGATATCCCTGGATTGTTACCAGTCTAAGTGAGGTTAATTATAAAAACAATGTAAAGAATCCTGTTATTAGAAATATGGCAATATGATGATCCTGTGGCCTGTATCTAGAAAACCATCAGAGAGAGACTTTCATATTTTCACTATGTGGAAGTGTGTATGACAACATGTGTGTATGTTCAACGAAAATATGTCTCCCATTTGATGCAGAAGATATGTTATCTGACATCTTTTATTTTGAATGAGTGGAATATCCCATTCTCACCATTTCTAGCCCTAACACTCTAAAAACATATGGGTATAACCTGACTTGCCTAGCCCCACGTGATTAAAATCAATTAATAATATGCTTCATGATGAACGATATTTGTAATCAACTATTCTCTTTGTTCCTGCACATTGTGTCACTGCAGCACAAATGAACTTACTGACTAGATTTTAAGGATTAGTTAGAATTTCTTTTGGTAAACTGTACATAATATCACCACTTAATCTTTTGGAAAACCACATTTTTAATATCAGAGGTTCTACTATACAGATCGAGTGGCAATTACAATCACAGCTCTCCCGTTAATAGTTCAAAGCACTGCAGTTTCTCTTATGTCAAGAATAATGTTCTTTCTATGCAAATATGAAGTAATAAAAGTACTTTTGTTTCTAATTTTATACCAAAATAGCATTTTGTCTTAAGATTTAAAAAATCTTCACATTTATTTATTTATTTATTTATTGAAATTCTGTTAAACGGTAATGCATGTACTGAATGCATTACCTGCATTGTTTATTTTTATCCTCAAAATAATGCTGCAAAGTAGGTATGAACATCATGAGTTTACAGATGAGGAAACTAAGACTCAGAGAGATTAAATAATTTGCCCAAGATAACATGGCAAGTGTGCACGAGGAAGGAATTTAAACATAAAGTTTTCTGGCTCCAAGGCCGGCATACTTTTCACCATGCCCAGACACTTCTCTATGCTAAACAGCATCCCTTCTTTGACAATTGATGACTTAATATGTGGTAGTCAAAGATGGTCAAGTGGTTAAACCATTCAGCAAATCAGAATTCTACATGATTGCCAACATAAGGTGAACTTTGAAAATTCTTTTCAAGATTTTACTCACGTGAATTGAAAAACTAGTTTAGAGTTTTTTAAAAAAGTATGTTACTATTCAGTCATTTAAAATAATTCCTTTTGCCTTATGACTTTTGCCTTTTGACTTATTAAAATAAGTCATTTTTTAAAGTAAGAAGAACGAGTTGAAATGGTGAGATTCAGGTAGCAAAACATTACAAAATGTTTATTCCCCTATGTCATTGAACAATGAAGAACAGAAGTAAATACCACATGGGGCCTTCCTTTGACATAATGAATGAAATGAGGAAGAAGTCTGAATGAAAGACATTGCTTTTCCTCGTTCATCTGCCGTTACGTCAGAATGGTCTGCATACTTAATTCAGCTATGTTCTATTAGACATTATTCATAATTCTAAATCTGGACTCTAGCACTGTTAAATAAATTTTTAAAAAGATCTCTTCGGTTTTCAATCAGACTTAGATTATATGTATGAAACAAAAAAAAGAATGAATGTAAAGATGCTTTGAATCTGGGATTCACTCTATGCATGTCAGACATTTAAAGGTTCAAGGAGCTTTGTGACTAAGAGCTGAACTATTCCATCTACAGATCTCTAATGAAGACTATTAGAAATGTGTGATTCTCTTAAGGTACCAGAATGATAAGGAATATGACACCTGGTGTCTAAACCAGGAACTCTGGCTCATGATAAACAACCAAGTTCTACTGCAGATCCTATATCCACACCAGCAACACAGACTTAGTGCGACCGGAGTGATGCAGCAATCCCTTAAGTGAATACAAGTATCCAGTTGCTTATGTCTCACTGGAAACATCAAAATAATCTTTTTTGCTTTGGATTAAAATAATAGACTAATAGCCAACCCAACAACTTTGCTATTAAGAGATTACATTTGAATTGTCTCAATATTGATTTTTTGTTTTGAAGATGCCTTATTCATTCTAACCTTAACCATATTCAAAACTGGCCTTATATAAACACATAAGGACATCGGCACTTCATCTTCCTTCATTCCTTTAGCCACAATTATTCCTCCACCCGAAGTGCCATCTCACGATCACAGGCCTACCACATGGAGTGCCTGCCTTCTGAGTAATTACATTCACACAGAAGTCACCATGCTCCCTATCCTTGCTACTCAAAGTGTGGTCTGGGGACCAGCAACATCGGCAGCACCTGGAAGCTTACTGGAAACACAGAATTATTGAATCCCCTGACCTGCTGAATCAAGACTGTGCATTTTCACAAGGTCCCCCAAGGAGACTCACATGCACACTGAAGTTCGAGAAGCACTGCTCTAGACCATGTGACCCCATCTTCCTGGCCACAATTTACTGGACCAGTCTCTAAGCCGAAAACATGTATCTATCCACTGGTTGGCACAGTTGGCAAGCCGCCTAACTCATGGGGGCTGACATGAGCTTTGTGCAGCAGGGGTGCTCATTGCTGAATGGAGATTAACCAAGATAGATTTTCTCTCCTGAGGAGTGAAAGGGGGATATTCATACACATACACCCATGGGAGCAAAGACAGAGAGAGCTGAGTGACCATAGTGCAGATCAGCGGAGAAGGGGTAGACATTGACTTTTGGTGAGATGACAGAGGGGCTCTCATGCCATCAGGGCTCATGTCCGATTCTCCATGATGCCTGCCTGGTGGCTGCTGAGACTGTTTTCCTGCCTTTCCTACTCCCTGTGGGGCCTTCCAGTAAACCTCACTAGTTGAGAGGTTTTCCTGAGAAAGAGCCCATCTCTGCTTCTGGTAATTGGATCAAGACCAGTGAACTCAATCTTGTCTATTGAAATCTCATCCTGATCAAATGCTCCTTGCTTCAAGATATCTTCCCTATTCCTCCCAACCAGATTCAGTATCTTTCTTATGAAACTTCCATTAGGCATGTAGATGTCTAATCTTCCTAGCAGCCCACAAGTTCATTGAAGACTGAGGCTGTGTCTCATTCACCCTGGATTTCTTGAGTTAAGTAACACAGAACTTCCGGCACATGGTAGGCACTCAGTAAATCATTTGCAAAATGAATTGTTTTGCCCACAGTTTAAGTACCACATATCAGTTAACATTAAATGAATTCAAACAAACTAATATATCTAATTTAAAACCAGTGGCTGAGATGGTATCACTACTTCCTATATTATCAGATGATGTTTGCTAAATATTTTATCCTCATCACATTTTACAGAGCCTCATGATTAACACACAAACTCTTCTAAAAGGGGCAGCACTGCAAGTGTTTCAAGAATAAAATTATCATAGTTAGCAATATTAATTAATTTGCCCCAGAATCCACAAAAGATCGAAGACTTTTGACTTTTGAATTCCCTTAGTTTTTCCAGAAATCTTCACTATGCACTCAGATGACAAGTACAGCAACCCACTTGCTCTTGGCAAGTGGTATTTTCTCCTGACAATTCATCATGTCAAATATCCCACAAAATAAAAAGAGCCTAAAACCAAAGAGCACCCCAGACAATTATTTTCTTGCCCAAATTCTATACATTCTTATACATATCATAATTCTAACCAAATCAAAAAAATCATTACTTATCAAACTCAAAATATTAACATCCATGTGCAAATGTAGCATTACAAATATAAGAGCTAACTCAGTTTTCCAAGAAGAATCTGCTGTATTAGAACTTCAGGTTAAACAGATACTCAATATTGAAACACATTTATCAATTCATTTGCCCATTCAACAAATATTTATCGAGCACCTTCAGGTAGTAGGAACTGATTATACTGACTTTAGGCAGACAAAAAAAACCAAAAAAAAAAAAAAAAAGAAAATACTGGTCCTTAAGGAATTTACTGGGGGCAGATAGGCATGCAAGTGCTGTCCAGAAAGTATCCAGCCATGTTATATTTTATTGTTATATTAACAACGACTGGATATTTTCCGGACAGCCCTCGTAAACCCAAAGAGCTGTAAAATCACTTAACAACTGCTAGAGTAGAAGCTTGGACAGTGGGGGCCATGCGAAAGAGGCTTCAGGGAAGGTTGGAAGATACATGTTGCCATAAGCAATGAGCAGACTGTCACTGGGACATGTGATGGGATAACACTTCGGGTAGAGGGTCCAGCCTGAGCCACACACAGAGGCCTGAGAGCACACGGTGTGTTGGGGAAACAGCAAGTGTTCTAATGTAGCTGCAACAGAGATGTCACTTCAGCTAGCTCAACCCCAAGCCTTGCAGAAGTGTCCAACAAACAGGGTCCAATAAGTTCCCATTATCCTGGCATGTCTCCCAAAATATACTGTGGTCCAGAAACTTCTCATATGAAACGTGTAAAAATTATGGCTGTCAGGCTAGGATGTGTCCTAAAGAAACTAACCAATATGGTAAATAATCAGGAAGTCTTGTAGTTATAAAAAGGTTTTTAAAGAACTGAAGGTACTTTTCTTGAAGAGAAGATGTGAAGAAGTGCAGGGTGTTAAAGATAGGAGAAAAGGAGTTTTTGATGCATGGCTTCAAATTCTTCAAGCAAACACTGCCTGTTCCCTTATAACATCAAATCCTAAAGCCATAGTGGTGGCGGTGGAGGGAGATTCTCCTTAAGGGAAAACATGGCTTGACTTCTTGCTTCGAATCCTATTCCCTGAGATTTCACTGTCTCCTTGGGGATCTCTCCCTTCATGGAGGTACCAGTAACATATGGGCTTCATGGGGCTCCCTTGAACGTAGCCCAAATGTGGCCAAGTGATTTTGCCTTAATTTTTCACAGCACAACTGAAACAAAGCTGGAAAAGGAAAGAGAAACTTTCCTAAAGGTTGGGGACCAAAAGCAGATAAAATATGCAAAGAGTAACACATGACAAGATAAGCTGTATCAAAATATAGTGCTTATGCACATAAATAACCTGACTGGCCTCCCTCAGAATTGGTTTCCAGGCTCCTTTTACATATGCCACACATTATTCATTGCGCAATACATTCACCGCGATACTAGTTTTAATTTCAAGCGGGAGGCATGCTTTCCTAGGATAGCATGCCAAAACTTGGGATTGGGAGTTATTTGAAAAAAGTGCTCTCTCCCTAATTTGATAATCACTGTTTTGTAACAGTCCACCTTTCTCCTCTTACCTGGAAACACTTTTAAGCATTTGTAGATTCTTCCTCTAAATCCAGAAAGCAAAGCCCAGAGAAGTATTTGAGTCTATTTCTTGTCTGAGGACCCACTTTTCACTAACAAATATAAAGGGTACTGGAAAATTCCACCTGGTTTGTGTAGCCCAAACTTCTAGCCAGAAAACTGTGGCATCATCCTGTTTTCAACAGGACACCTTGTTCTGAGCATAACACAGTAAGGCTAACATCTCACAAAAAGTATACATACAAAGTAGCAGGAGGGCCATTTGATTACACAGTGTATAGGAGGAAATGGGAACAGTCTCTGCAATTACTAAGTGAAAGCAGGAGAGAGACAGACCTCAGCCTGAAGGCAACAATGAATTATTTCAAATTAAAGCGTTTTAAAAATGGAAAAGAATGATTCTACAGATGTGAAGTTCCTTAACAAAGGAAGTGTTCAGAGTCTGAATGGCCAACTGGGAGGCATATTGTAGAGAGGACTCATGTGCTGTGTGGACATTCCCATTACATTCTCTTACAGATCTAAGAGGGTAAATATGGAAAGGCAGAGGTACAGAGGGTGGTAGATGAGAAATATTTTAATACAAGGTCCAAACTCCACTTCTTTTAGAATATCCTCCAGATCATTTTATAATGAACACCAGACTTGGCTTTCTTCAATCCACTATCCCACTGGCCAACAGAGAGAAATGATTCCTCACTTGTCTCTTGTGCTGAAGACCCAAGGGACCACATGATGATGTGAAAAAAACAGTTCTCAATACTACTGCCGGTCGATTTATGGTAGCTGTAAGCCCCTATTATTATAATTATTATAGTGTTTTTAATAAGGTCAGATGTAGGCTACAATGTCAGCTAAATTCTGATATTTGGCTGTTAGAAGTTCAAGCTCAAGTAAAAACTTTAAAAATGTTATTATGGCTAATTTATACATTAAGAAAGCTAACAAAGAACAACTTTAGCAAAGCACCTCATTAGTAACTGAAGGGAGACATGCACTCCAATAAAATTTAGTAGGCTTGCATCATAGCTGAGAATTATAAATTTTTTCAAGCGTAACGTACAACACACCCTTTGTTTAAACTGGCTTCTTTAAACAGGGCTAGATGAAGTCGTCTTTATCGCCCTCATAAATCTATGCCAACAAAAACCATTTAAGAAACTACACTTGTTTTCTATCGGCTCCTGACATGGATGATGCATTAATTCCAACAGGAATCAGAGTGTGTCATAAACTAACCTGACCTTGCAGGGCTGATGCACCACTGGATTCTCTATTTGTAAACACTGTCAACTTAAAGCGAAGGTGTCAGGGAAAAACAGAAGAACAAAGGAGCATACTAATCACACTTTCATGGAAAAGCTTTAACCATTTTTACATTTGGAAAACAACCAGAAAAAAGCTTAAGCGTATTTTAAAGTACACCAAATAGGAACACCCTATTGATTGGACTGTATCCTTCAAGCCCTTAGAAAAATTATTTTGCCACATGAAGAAATAAAATATATGTGCATTTTTAAAAACATGATTTCCACCCAGAGAGTTTATAATTATAAGGGAGAAAAAAGAATGCTAAAAAGGTATGAACATAGAAAGAGTTTTTCCAGGACATTTTATTGGCTTTTTTCTTTCACCTTGTGGTACCTCAAAGCACCATTGTATAAATTACCAAGTTTCTGCTTAACATTTGTTGGAAGAAGAGTGGATATTATTATTAGTTTTGCCTCAAAGAAATCAACAAGAGAATTCCCTCTAACACGTCCCCTGTGTTGATACGCATGGCCTTCAATTCTCACTCCAAATCAATATGAAAAGGGGGATTATTTCTTAGTCTATATTCAGAATAAGCATGAAACCTAGAATTGCATCTACCTCAGTAAAACTCCTATGAGTAAAATAACTACTTTGAATCCTTTGTAGATATCTCTTCTCTTCCAGGAAGAACTGCTATCACTTTCCCTACCTCCCAAAGCATATTTTTTTCACTTCTATGAGTTCAATGACAACCCCACTCTCCCAGTATTGATCACTTCATAAGATCACTCCCAAGCCATGTTATTTGGAAATCTCTTTGATGCTCCAAAGAGTCTTCAAACTTCATACTATCAATATATTTCACACTGAACTAATTTCCCCTCCCCACACCTGCTGCTCCTCCAAACATAGTCAATTTCATCCCCCCTTTCTACCCACCATCCATCAGTCACCCCATCTTTTATTCCATCTCTAATCTTTTTGACTCCCCCATCCCCTTCTCAATACCCAGGGTTGCTCATTCTGCTCTCTTTGGCTAATAATGGCAACAACCATAATAATTTATAGTATGTGTTGAGCACTTACTACGTGTCAGACTTGGTGCTAAGCGATTGATGTGTGTGTGTGTGATCTCATTTAATCTTTACCACATGCTTATGACATAGGTCTAAAGACGTGGAAACTGTACTCGAGGTTACAGAGCTAAGGTGTGACAGGCTGAGCGTTTCAATCTAGTGTGAAGCCAGGGCTCTGACCTACCTTTTCCACTTTGGTAAATTCAACATTTCAAGGTTAAGTTTAATGGGGTTACTCTTAAACGAAACCTACCCAATCTCTCCTGTTCTTTCTTCTATGCTCTAAGTATTTTTCCTCCTACCCTTATTACAATACACGTTGTTATTTACACATTGGCCCACTTATTAGTTCCTTCAACAAATATATATTTAATGTATATACCACCAGACACAGTGCTTGACACAGGTTATCAGCAGTGAATGAAGCAAGCCTGGACCTAGCCTCCTAGGGACCAGTTAGAAAGAGAAACTTTAAGCAAATAACCACACAAATACACCAGATGATAATTGCTATGGAGAACAACTTTGGGTGTGTGTGACCTATCTGTCTCCAGGCATCACACAAGGGCATTGGTGTCACAACTTCAACATTTTTTATTTTTCCACCATTAACTTGTTCCCTATATTGATATGTAGTTGGTGTTGCACTAAAAAATTATAGAAACTTTTCAGGTTAGACATTAGATTTCTAATTTAGGATTTGAAGCCAATCTTATAGAAATGGCATGGTAAGCCTTATTGGAATCATGGCAAGAGTTACAGGGAGAAGAAGAAAGAAATATTATGAATGAAAAAGTAAGACTGGATTTGACCAAAGTCAAGGTTGTCTCAATGTAAATCTCTCAATTCAGGATTGCATTTGTTCCATTTGATATAGTATGAGGTTGACAATGTTCAGAACATAATGAAAAGTTTTGTTTACTCAAATTTCTGCCAGAATGGAGTTGTTGAGTGAGGGCCTAGAAAGATAAATGGAGACCTAAGAGTTCTGGTTATTGCTTATTGATACATTCTGTTTACCCTTCTTTCATCTGCTGAGCATGAAAAATTTAACAAGTGGTTTGGTAAAAACTCATATAAATGAAACCTCCAAGTATGATATTTTATTTTATTTTATTTTATTTTATTCATTTTATTTTATTTTATTTTTGAGACAGAGTCTGGCTCTGTTGCCTGAGCTAGAGTGCTGTGGTGTCAGCCTAGCTCATAGCAACCTCAAACTCCTGGGCTCAAGCAATCCTTCTGCCTCAGCCTCCCGAGTAGCTGGGACTACAGGCATGTGCCACCATGCTCAGCT